>VMDO01003178.1:131102-149122 GCA_007922755.1 Pedetes capensis
GTACCTGGATGGGAGACCACCTGGGAACACCAGAAGCTGTAGGCTTGGGAGAAGGACCTGGCAACCCCCTCCCAAAAATCAATCTGCCATTGAAAACCCTATGAACAGCAGAGAAGCACTGACAATAGTGTTTCCCCTGTTGTACAGAGGGTCGCTATGAGTCGGATACTGACTCGACAGCACCTAACAACAACAACAACAACAACAACAACAACAACAACAACATTGTATTATTATTCCAGAGCAATAGTTAGTTTCAAACAGACCATGCTCCGTCTCTTATGGTCTCTCTAGCTAAAGACTTTGAACATTTTTTAGTGACAAGAAATCATCACTATAAGGTATCAGTTATAACAGGCACAAGGAAGTTGCAAGGTCATGGCTATTTGGTGTTTATTTTCCCAAGTATGTTATAAAAATGCATATTTATCCAAGCAATCTTTGTAATAATTATAGGTTTGTACTCCATTCTGAGATTCCAATACTTTCTCTAAGGCCAATAGAGCTATTAAATTGGCTCCAACATTTCATAAAATAGCAAGGATGGTTTTGATTTTGAAAACAAAAATGTAAATGGTGCTTGTCCAAGAGATGAAATGACATACATGCTTTTAGACACACTAAAACTTAGTATCTCAGGAAGAGACTTTCCAGGTAGCTTGCTGAACCAGACTTATTTCATGAACAATTTTTAAGATCAATTAGGTTCAAACTTTTTAAAAAGCCTGAGTTTCATTTACACACCATGGGTTTGCTCATTCTTCCATTGGTTTAGTTGCTGATTCCAAATCCCTTTCATAAGTAAATAGGGGAAATGGGAAAGTTTTGGCTTAACATTCTACCCAAATACAAAGAAATATAAAGAATCATATTTCAAGAGCTGGTTGTTCCCATATTACCTAATTCACTCTCTGACTTCCACAGTAGTATTCTTTGAATAAAGAGGATTATACCGTTTTTAAGGAATTACATATTGCATCATGATGGTACAATTCATTGTGTGTAATTGAAACTCATCATCTCCTTGCAAAGCCCATTTAAAATTTTTTAATATTTTAAGGGTTTGTCTTACTTTCTTTTGTTTTATTCTATCTTTGTCATTTTTAAGCCCAATTTAAAAATCCCATTATATGTATGTCCTGGTTATTACTTATTTTTACTTCTATTTGTATTACATCACTCTATGAAGTATACTTACAGCCACGGAATGAGAAACTATTACGCATCCCCTAAAAACAGAAGTTCTCTGTTTATTGTATTAAATAACAAAAATAAGGACTAATGGAAGAATCTAATTGCCTAGAGATACTTCATTCATTCATTTATTAATTTAGCAAGCATTTATCACCTACTACATACCAGATGCTATTGCAAGTGCTGAGGATTTTGAAATGGACAAGACAGATATGGTCCTTCTGCACATGCAGTTTACCCTCTGTCACAGGAAGGCAGACAATAAGCAAACCAAACAAACAGATGAAGAAACTATCAGAGAGTATTAGAAAGTGTTGTGCAGAGAACTAAAATTACATAAAATGATGAAATAACTGGGTGATTACTTAGACTGAATGGTCCAGGAAAGTCTTCTCAGGACGTTTAAGTGGAGGTTGCACATTGACTGTACTATGGCTATATACTCTGAACTTAGTGGCGTAAACCATTCTCTTCAGCCTTGAATTCTATACTTCAAAAAATTAAAGTTTCATAAACTGAGAGCTGCTCATGCTGGCACAAGTCATCTGTAATGCAAGGACTAGGGAGGCAGAAGCAGGAGGATCATGAGTTTGAGGCCAGCCTGGCCTACATAGTGAGACCTTATCTCAAAAAAAGTTTCATAAACTATATACCCTTCGAGAAATTGGATTATGTACATTCTATATATTTAGAGTATTGAAAAGCAAAGATGTCACATTGAAGATGAAGGTGTGTCTGACTCATGCCATGGTATTTTCAGTGGCATCATATGGTTGTGAAAGCTGGACATTGAACAAGGGAGACAGAAAAGAAATTGATGCTTTTGAACTGTGGTGCTGGAGACGTCTATTGAATATACCATGGACTGCCAAAAGAACCAACAAATCTGTCCTAGAAGAAGTACAACAAGAGTGCTCCTTGGAAGCAAGAATGGCCAAACTGCGTCTTACGTATTTCGGACATGTAGTCAGGAGAGATCAATCCCTAGAGAAGGACATCATGTTTGGGAGAGTGGCAGGTCAACGCAAAAGAGGAAAACCCTCCACCAGATGGATTGACACAGTGACCGCAACAATGGGCTTAAACGTAAATAAGATCATTTGCCCGGCACAGAATCGGCAAGTGTTTCCATCTGCTGTACATAGAGTCACTATGAGTCGGACTTGACTCGATGGCACCTAACAACAACAACAACAACAACAACAACAACAACAACAACAACATATATTTAACAGGATATAGATTAGTTATCATTTACCCATGTCTTTCTCACTAAGTAAAAGAGATCTTTATTTATAAGAAAAAAATCCAATGGTAATCTTTCAATGGTAAAATATCTGCTTTCCATTCCACATGTACACACACACACACACACACACACACACTCTCTCTCTCTCTCTCTTTCTCTCTCTCTCTCTCACACACACACACACACACACACACATAAGACCAGAATACAAACTTACGATATAAAGGAGAGTCTAGAAGGAAAGAAAAACACAAAAAGGTAGAATTCACCCTTTGGATTGAAAAAAAAAAAAAGGAGCATAGCTTTAGTGTTAGCAGTAAATGGTGTTTGTGGACTGTGGGAACAAAAAGGAACCTTAGTGACTTTTCCAAAGCAGCTAGTGCACCTACCTCCTCCACCCCTTTTGACTGTCTGAGTCATCACAGAGATCCCTCCCTTTGGCTGTCTGGCAGATGAGAGTTCTTTGCTCATGGCTTGGCAGCATCTGTTGAAAATAAAAATCCACCCTGTGGCCAGCAGTTACATCTCTAGGTATCTCTGCTGGTGATCTCTTGCATGTGTATGAGGGGCTATGGACAAGGATGGGCAGTGCTGCATACCTTAGGAGGGGCCCAAACTGCAAACGACTGTTAGATCCAACAGAATGGGAACAGATAAATAAATTATAGTTAAATCATAAGAGGAAATGCCACAGAGGATGACCAGGTATATATCAACACAATAGATATCCCAAACACATTTTGCGTGGCAAAAGCAAGGTGCAGAACAGAATGATTCCATTAATGCAAAAAGGTCCAACCCCATGTTTAATACTTTATAAGAATTATGAATATGTATGTTGTGTGTATGTAAAAGGGTATATGGGGGAGTTACAAAACAATCCGATAACTTCTGGAAAAGAGGAACAATGACTGGGAATGAGGATATTGGTTAAAGGGGATCTTAGCTTTACCCACAATGTCCTAATTTGTTAAAAGAATGTAGTCATGTGTATTATTTATGGAACTAAAATTAAGATCTTGCTATGGTTTAGATGAGGGTTCCCCAAAGATCCTCTGTACAGGCTTGGTTCTCTAGGGTGGCAATTTGGGGAAGTATTGTGCACCTTCATGAAGCCAGTTCTTGTTTTAGGTCCTTAGGTCATTTCAGGTGCGTCCATGAAGGGGATTGTGGGACCCTGGTCTCTCATCTTCTCACTCTGCTTCTTAGCTTAAACTGAACATTTGCTCTCACAAGTGCTCCTGCTATGATGTGCTGCCTGCTGGGGAGGCCCAGATCTATGGGACTGCCTGCTTGTGGACTTAAATCTCCAGAACAGTGGGACAAAATAAACCTTCCTAACTACCAGGTATTTCTCTATAGTGACAGAAAGCTGACTGATACAGATATCTAAAGAAATTAAGAAGGTCTGGATAAGGTAAAAGAACAATCCTTGAATGGGGTTCTCTGGGTGCTCTGTCAGATGTCAGTGGGAATTTGCTGACTCCTAATGTTACCATTCACACAGAGAATGAAGTAGTGTGAATTCAGAAGGATCTGAATATTTCCAGTCTTTGCTCCATCTTCAGTCCCTGCCAGGGAGGTGGTGAAGGATGTGATGGCTCTGAATGGTCCTGTAGCAGCTTTCCTTTTTTTAATTGTGTTATAATGTTTTGTGAAACAAATATGTCTTTAGACTTTAGGACTTCATTTCAGGCCTTTGTAAATCAGAGTGGAGAGTGTAGGCTTTCTGCCATAGGTACAAAAATGCAGGATTTTTGAGATATAGTAAAAGTTCAAAGGAGTCTGGCCACAGCTCATTTGCAATATTAAAAGATGAGAAGAGGCCTAAAAGGATGGAAGTTTTCATCTCCCCTGATCAACAACTCTCCCTTCTCCCCAGCTTCCTTGTGTGGGTTGGGAGTAGGTGGGAACTGGTGGAAGAGGTCTTGGGCAGTTTCTTTCATTATGAAATGTTCTATATTCATGGTGAAAACTTTTGTGGGTCAGGTTGTTTCAGGGCCATCAAGGTGAGAGAGGAAGAATGCCATAAAGTCAGTGAACTCTCTTAGCCTTCCATTGGCCTTTGCATACTGTATTCTTAATTTTTATCACCTCTCATGTAGGATCCATGGCCATGTGGGAGAATGTGGCTTTATAGTTTCATGGTAAAATTCTCTTCAGGAAGAGTTGGGTGTTAGAACAAGGTTGAGAAACACAGAGTAAGACAAAGTTAATATGTGTCAGTATTACAGGACTCTTCAGGACCTTTAACACACTACTGTGAGTGTCTAACAGGTTGGAAAGCATGTGCAGCAGGTTTCTACATGTATTTGGCCTTTTCTCTCCTCTCTCTTTACATATTCCTAAGTATAGAACACCCCTGGAAGCAGCAGTCAAGAAATTAAAAGATGTATTGCTCTGGGAAATGCTGTGACAAAAAATCTCTTTAGAGTATTGAAAAGCAAAGATGTCACATTGAAGAGGAAGGTGTGCCTGACTCATGCCAAGGTATTTTCAGTTGCATTATAGGGTTTTGAGAGCTGGATATTAGAGGGAGATGGGAAAAGAATTGATGCTTTTGAATTATGGTGCTGGAGACAAACACTGAACATAGCATGGACTGCCAAGAGAACAAACAGATTTGTCCTAGAAGAAATGCAACCAGAGTGCTCCTTGGAAGCAAGGATGGCTAGACTGCATCTTAACATGTTTCGGACATGTAGTCAGGAGAGACCAATCCCTGGAGAAAGATATCATGTTTGGGAGAGTGGCAGGTCAGCGAAAAAAGGAAAACTTTCCACCAGATGGATTGACACAGTGTCTGCAACAGTGGGCTTAAACATAAATAAGATCATGTGCCTGGCACACAATTGGGAAGTGTTTCAATCTGCTATACATAGGGTTGTTATGAGTTGGACTCAACTTGATGGCACCTAACAACAGCAACATAGAACCCACGTCAGTAAAAGGCAGAATTAGGAAATGCTTCTTTGCCTTAGGAAAGATGAAGTTCTCAAAGTGCTACGCTGGTCAATTTTATGCGTGTATTTGACTGGACCATGGGACACCCAGATATTTGGCTAAATGTTATTTCTGAGTGTGTCTGTGAAAGTGTTTCTGGATGGTATTAGCATTTGAATCATAGACCCAGTCAAATGATGGCCCTCCCCAGTATGGGTGGGCATCATCCAGCCTGTTGGGATGATGGACAACTTTCACACTCTGCCTGACGGAGCTGGGACAATGGTTTTCTCCTGCCCTCGAACTGGGTTGTGCAGCATTGGTGCTGTTAGTTCTCATGCCTTTGGACTTGACCTTGAACGTATACAATTTATTCTCCTGGTTCTGAATCCTTTGGACTTGGATGGGAACTATACCACTGGCTTTTCTGGGTTCTCCAGATGGCAGGTGTGGAATTTCTCAGCCTGCAGAATTGTATGAGCCAATTCTTTGTAATAAATCATATAAAATATGCACTGATGTTTTCTGTGTTTCTCTGTCTCTGATTCTGTTTCTTTGGAGGACTCTGTTTAATACACATCAATGAAAAGTGAGGCTTATTGCATCAATAATAGGTTCTTACACCTTCTATAGCAAGAAAAGACTTGATATTATTTGTCTTTGCTAATAAGAAACTACCATTGCCCTTGTATAAAGCCTGTTGTCAAGTCTAGCAGAAATGCTATGCCGTTGGTATATGCTGATGCTGCCATCTTGGCCGTCACAGCGATTGGCACATAGCAAGCCCACAGTGCCACAATAATGATCTTTGATAGTGAGATGAGAAGTCAGGTAGCCAGGTGAATAGCTTAGCTTCAGCCAGGGGAGGCAATTCATGGGTAAAGATAAAATCTGGGTTTGGGGAATTTGTGGCCCTTGTGCAGAATTTAGTTCTGTTCTTCCTTAATTTATTGAAGGACACAGGGTCATCTTGGCCATAATGAACATCTATTTGAACTGCATGGGAATCTGTGAAGATAAATTACTGAAAAGATTGAGGCAATTATCCAGTTGATTTAGGTCGAGCACCTATATAATCTTCAACTTCACAAAAGTGGCCTTCGCCTAGCAATATAGCTCATCTATTAATACTATGGCTGTACGATAGGAAAAAAAAAGAAGTGATGCAAAGGAGAAGGCAATTGGGTCCTGGTGTCTACATGTGCTTGCTGACAAGGAATAGCCCAGATAAATTATGACAGGTAGTGATTAAGGTAAAATATCTAAATGCTCTGAGACTGGCCAAATAAAATGTGTAAATCTAACTAGCACGCTGTCTGTGTAGGGGAAGCATGCAGCTTTCCCAGTGGCTGTGTCCTTTCATCATTTCCCTATGTTAGATGAAGCTACGTGTGCAAAGGTCATTGTCTAGCAGTGTAGTGACATGTTAGGAACACAGGATTTGCAGACAGGGGTATGAGGCCAAATCTCAGGCACGCTGTGCACATCTGGACACTTGGGCAGGATTTTTGTTGTAAGAATGAAAAGGGCCAATGTGAGATGTAAAATGTTAAGTAAAGGGCTTGGCGCAGAATGTGTGCTCAAAACTGAAAGCCATTGTCATCACCATCCTCATCCTCCAGTCATATTTACAACCAACTGCTTGGATATGCACATAAAAGACAATCTGGCTTTTAGTTTGATAGAACTGTTGAACAGGATCAGTACACGGTTACATCCTAGTCAACTGTTGGAAAGTGACAAAGTGTCAGGTTTTGGTGGTTTAGGTGTGTAGTTGAGGGGAGGGGAGGGAGGAGAAAGGACACAAGTTTTGTGTTCACATGAACTTGGGTTTCAATTTTAGCTCTATTTCTGATTAGTAAAGTGACCTTGGGAGTTTGCCTCAGTGGCTTTGTCTGCAAAATTGGGATAACATTTTCTGAGCTCTAGGGATGATGGTGTTTGGACAGTTTCAGGCACATATAAGCTAGTTAACTATTAATTCCCATACACAGTGGGGACTGGACAAGCTCATGTGAACATCAAGGGAACATTTTCAACTGGATTTATAAAACAAAACACAAGGGTAAAGGCAGCTGGCTCTAGTATTTCAGTTAACTCCAACAGCACGGCTAAATCATAGCCCAGTTCATCTGTCCACTGCATCACTTAGCTCAGCAGAAGAATCCATAATGGTAAAACAGAGCCACAAGAATCTTCTAAGACCATGCACATGCAGATCTCACGGCCAATAATGAGATATCGTTATTAGTGGCTGATTCCTAAACGTGGCCAAATCTGTGGCCACCTGGTATCCCTGCCAGAGTTGTTCTCAAGGGAGTGGGTTAAAATGGCAGGGCATCTGACTGACTGCCTAGGTGTTGTCTGACTCCTTGTCACAGCAAAATGGGTTCTTGGCATGTCTCTGTCAGTTATCTTAATTCCCACACCGGGAATTGTGATGGCAATGTGCCCTTGGATGACAGGGTCTCAAGAGTTTTAGCTTCAACATCCCAACCAATCCTCCTTGGGGATTGGGGTGGCCTCTGCTCTGGCTTGGCCAGCCACCCAGGGGAAGGGCTGGGGAAGAGCCTGGGAATGTAGAGGTAGCTTGCAGAGGAAGCCAGTCTGAGGAGGGGTGGAGAGAAGGGCAGTTTCTGAGCAAAAGGGGAAGGGCAGACTTGACTGCCTTGAAGTTCTGAGGGGGCAAGGAGGTTGCTGTAGTATTTATAATAGTAAAAATCTTCAGTTAACCAAGTGCTCATCAACAAGGGAACGGGAACTAACAGGGAGGCATTCATGCTACTATAGAATCATACTCCACTGTTAGAGGTCGAGCCTCATCCTTTCCCTCAAGGACTGTTGGTGCTGCAAGGAAAATAAGATGCAGGAAAGTGCACATAAAATCCATCTCTGGCTACAAATGGTAATGGCCTACATTCACTGACTATCGTGCCAGGGACAGTCCTAAGTGCTTCTAACTAATGTGTGGACTAATTTGAATCTCACAACCGGAAGCCCCCATATTAGATGTTTCCATGGAAAACTGAAGACATTCAGTAGAAAAGAGAGGATGGTAAAAATCCCTTCATAGACTCTCCTGTGTCCCTCTTTCATTTGTTTTAAAATGTATTCGAACTAGCTGAACTTGTTTGGCTGTGTCTATTCAATTACTGTATTTAATTTGTGTTGTCTGACAGCTTTTCAAAAGAAAACAGCTTCATTGAATCCTCGGGGCTCGCACACAACACACGCTAAAGATGAAGCAGAAATAAGGCACTGCTCACCACAAAATACCAAGAAAAGCCTTTTTCTCAAAAAATATATTTTCGAGGCCTTAAGTGAAATACACACTGTTTAATAAAACCCATACTTGAGTGGGGAGTCAAGGCAGGAAAAAGACAAGCAGAACAACTCATGTTCCAAGAGTTCAGTTGCAAATAAAAAAAATGTACCCATAGCTGGCTATATTAAAATATCTTTTTATAGAAAATAAATTGGTATAAATCCCAGAGGGTCAGATAGTGTCTGTTAATTACTATTATTTAGAAAATATTGAAAGTGCACAATGCAATTTAGGGCCATGTGCAGATAATGATTTCCCCCTCAAAACGCTCTATTGACTTACAGATGAATACTGTACCCACAGGTCTGCTGGTGGCTTCACCAAATACCACATCTCAATGGGGCACAGGTGTTTGAAAATAACTTCTGAAATCAGGTGACTTTTAGAGATTAATTTCAATACAAAACAGAAATAGTTTAGGTTGTTCATGATTATGTAAACTCATTATTTTGTTAGTGTAAAATACTCAGACTATTACAAAAAGAACATAAAACATGCTAGACATAGAAATTACTATTAATCCTACTTTTGGACTATTTTCTAACATTTTAGTATATTCCTGTCCTTCAATATTACATAAATAATAATGAACTAATATATATTATTTTATTGCATTAACTATTGTATTATATTATTATATTATTAACTATTATATTATAATAGTTAATTATTATTTATGTAATGCCTGCAGCCATACCACTGTGGCATCTCATCTTATCAGATCTTGAAAGCTAAGCGGGGTTAGGCCTGGTTAGTACTTGGATGGGAGACCCCCTGGGAACATCAGGTGCTGTAGGCTTGGGAGAAGGACCCAGCAACCCACTCTCAAAAAACAATCAGCCATTGAAAATCCTATGGACAGCAGAGAAGCACTAGCAGTACTGTTTCACTTGTTCTATGTAGGGTTACTATGAATCTGACACCGACTCCACAACACCTAACAGCAACAACAGCATTTATGTAATACTGATAGCATGCAGGCAGCTTGAGGGTTATATACAAGATACATTGTAGTTTCTCCTTGGAAGGCTCTACTTGAAAGGCGTTAAGCAGTCATAGAGTAGTAGTTTGAAGATGGATAAATTCCTAGAGCAAAGAAATGGAATGCCTAAACTGGTATAATTAAGACATAGATAATTTGAACACATCAATGTGCATTAAATAATTTGAAATGACAAAGATTTGTCTTTTTCAAAGGACTCTAGTCCCAGATGGTTTAATTAGAAACTTCTAATCTCTCAAAGAATATTAATTCCTATTTTATATGAGTTGTTTTGGAAAATAGGAAAAGAAGAAAATACCTAGACATCATTTTATGTGTAATGATCATAGCTTTATTCCAAAATTAGATAAGGATAACACATAAAGGAAAATAATATGCCAATTTCACTTGTTAACACATATTAAAAATTATAAGTAAAATATTAGTATAGATTAAAAAATAACACCTCTAGATCAAGTAGGGCTTAGCCACATAGGGTGGTTAAATAAAGGAAATCCATTTAGTGTATTAACAGACTAAGGGAGATAAAAACTGTATGATTTTATCAATCAAGGTCAAGCACACATTTTTGATAAGATTCAACACAAATTTATGATCAAAACTCTTAGGGAACTAGATATAGTGAGAAATTTCCTTAACTTGATAAAGATTATTTTGACTTAGAAACTACAGTAAATATCATGCTTAATGGAGAAACTTTAGAATCATTCCCTTTAAGATAAAAGTAAGACAAGGATGCTTCATGTTACCACTAGAGGTCTTGGCTAAAGCTAAAGGCAAGCCAGAGAAATGAGTGAAGCTTGGAAGGGATGGTAGAGTATGTCATTATTTCTAATGACTCCCCCACCCTCCTTGCAAGGTTATGCTTGCTTGCTCATTGCCATGTGACTTGCAGCACCTTCCTCTAGGAAGAGGACAGTTTTTACTCTATTGTCACTGAACTTAATTGTAAGCTTAGTTCTGGGCAATGAATATGAACAGATTTGGCAGCATGGCAGTTCTGAGAAGAAAGAAGGTTTAGCGGCTGTGGTGTGGATTTGCTGGCTTCCCTGTGCTTTCCTCTGCTCTGAGAATGGTGTGTTCCTGATTAGGGGGACTTCTTCAGCTCAGATCCCTGAATAAGGAAGCACACAGAGCAGACTTGCAGCCAATATATATGAAACATATTGCATGACCAAAAATTACATTTTTGTTGTGAATTACTGAGTTTTGGGAATTGTTTATTACAGCATAACTTAGGAAGAACTAATAATAAAAGAGAGAAAACTGTCTTCATTTGTGTGTGATTTAATCATTCCTGCAGAGAATCTATCAGACTCCAAAGATAAAGTATTAGAACCAGTAAGAAAACTGAATATGATTGTTAGATACAAGATCAATCCTTTTTTCAGCATTAGTAACAGCCAATCAGAAAACATAAGTAATAATCATCATTCCTACTACCAAGAAATCTATTAAATATATAGGAATTAATTATATCTATAAAAATGTAAAAGATATCCACAATGAAAACAGAAACTTTAAAATACCAATAAGGGACATGAAATATCTGAATAAATGAAGAAAAATCCTCTGCATTTTGGATGAGATAAAATTATGCTGGAAAGACATAAATTCTCCCCACTTAATCTATACACTTGATACAATGCCATAAGAAATCCTACTCAGATTTTTTTGTGTGTGTGGTTTTGGGGTTGAACCCAGGATCTTATGCATGCTAAGTGTACACTCTATCACTGCGCTACATCTCCAGCTCTCAGACAATTTTTTTTTGAGGAACATGATAAAACTTACTTATGAACTTACTTGGAGAATTAAAAGTTTATGAATGGCTAAACCAAGCTTAAAAACATGAATACAGGAGGAGCTTATCCTACTAGACACAAAAATACTCGTCAAAGGGATAGCATAAAAAATGGTGATGCATTGGTACAAAAACTCCAAAACACAAAACAAACCCAGGAAAACAAACAACAAACAAGCAAAAACAAAATAGGACAGAGAACTTAGACACAGACCCCTCTATGTAGGTAGAATCTTAAATACAATAAATATATAAGTCAGTACCTAGTAGCTCGCATTGGGGC
This sequence comes from Pedetes capensis, assembly GCA_007922755.1. Lineage (NCBI taxonomy): Eukaryota > Metazoa > Chordata > Mammalia > Rodentia > Pedetidae > Pedetes > Pedetes capensis. The sequence goes on from VMDO01003178.1 coordinate 142,904, forward strand.
AATTGGCTCACTACACAGACTAAACTGGATCCTTTCTTCACATAGCATATGAGTGTACACTCCATAGGCATTAAAGACCTGAAAGGCAAAGGCATGACTGTGCAGTTAATGGAGCATCATGTAGGAGAATATCTTGGTGACTCAAGGGCAGGGAAAATCTTTTCAAACATAACTTCAAAAAGCACAAACCATAAGAAAAAGTATTGATGACTTTGAGTCCATCCATATTAAGGCTTTCTGTTCCAGGAAGACACTATGGTTAAGGGGAGCTGTTAGAAATGTCTTAAACGCAGAAGAACTATATGAGTGGCACAAGCAACCACTGCAAACCAACAAGGGAAAGGCAGCAATCCCAACAGAAAAATAAGCAAAGCGAACAAATAGGAAAGAAGAGGAAACTCAAATTACTACTACACATATGAAGAGAAGGGATGTCCTAAATCACGAGTAATCTGAGAAATGTAAATTGAAACAAGTTGTCTTCTTACACTATTAGACTACTAAAGTTAGCAAGATGAAAGAGGCCAAGCACTGGTGGAGATGTGGGGAAGACAGAAGCCTCATCATTGCTGGTGGATTACTGGGCCTTTCTGGAAAGCATCTGGTAATACTTAGGCAAATAACAAATATATATATATATATATTCCATTACCCATCATTTCCACCCCACATGCGTATTTCAAAGAAAATCTTGCATGGATTCTTAAGGGGTTGTGCATGAGGATATTTATTCCAATTTTACTTGTGGAGTCTTGGAAGCAACCCATGATTCCAAATCACTGAGGGACCAGATAGACAAAATTCTAAGCAGCATTTAGAAGAAATGAATTAGAAGCACACACAGAAGTATGGGGTGGATGGTGAACCTTCAAAACAGTACCTAGTGAAAAAAGTAAGATCAATAAGATATATGATAATTTCACACAATTTAAAAGTCACGTTATAAAATAATACCTATTATTTATTGTAAAATAGGTATTATTTTGTAATATGTTTTAACACTTTAGAATGGTTGACTAAGGTGATGGTGGAGTCCAAAGATATGGGCAAGTCATTCTTTAGCCCACACCCAGAGGTGATAGCAATTGACATTTTATGTATTCTCATATATCTGTGTTAATAACAACTATCATTTTCAATCACTTATTGTGGGCCAGGTGCTATGCTATGCTAAATGCATTTAATCTTCATAACAATCTCAGGAAGCAATTTCCATCATCATTTCCTTTAAATAAGAAGAAAGTGAGGATGAGGAAGATTAAACCATCTGTCCAAGGTTACCTAGCCAGGCAGAGAATGGTTTTGAATCCATGTTAATCTGACACTGAGGTCTATGCACTTAATCATGACCCTAGGTTGTTTCCATCCAGACTCTTAATTATGTCATAATTCAAGCTCATATTTCCTATTACAAGAATGAGAGCACACTACGCCACTGCTTTATAATAGATTCATTTTTTTCATTCAGGCATAAAGCAAATCTCTACATTTTCGCAAACATAGATTCTCAATTTCATTTTAGAAGACTGCATTGCATTTTACCATCTGAATGATGGAGAAATATAAGAGAGAAGGGGGATGATTTCTATTTCTAAAAGCCTGATGTTGCCAAGCATGGTGGCATAGACCTGTAATCCTAAAACTTGGGGAGCTGAGGCAGCAGGATCAGTGTGATTTTGAGGCCAGCATGGGCTGTACAGCAAGATTGTATATCATAACCAAAACAACACACCTCCCAAAACCCAGATATTTAACAGTTAAAAAAAAAAAAAAGACTTCACCTATCTCAGACATGTGCCTATTGAGGAGTGATTTTTAAAAACCACAAGATGCTGCATAATTTATCAACTTAAATGAACCCTGGGAATATGCAAAAGATGCATTTAGGCAATTTGTTTCTCTGCAAACAGTGCTGCCAGATAAAATAACCATACAAATACAATTGTTTTTATTTAAGGGCAGTGGTTATCTTTTTTTTTTGGCCTCGAGCTTGCATGCTTTGCAAGTGCTGTACCACTGAGCTGCACCCTCGGCCAATTTTTTTTTTTTTTAACTTTTTGAGACAAGGTCCTGCTAAATTATGCAGACTGCCTCTGGTCTTGAACTTGTGATCCTCCTGCCTCTACCTCCCGAGTTGCTGGGATTACAGGTGTGGACCACAGCACCTGCTGTGGTTATCTTTTATGACATAAACTTTGGGATGATGTTGAAAACACTGGAGGAAGATGCTAAATTCCACTTGTGGATTAGCCTTAGCACTTGAAAAGCAGGGCTGTCCTCAAGAACTTTCTGGGCATGCCTCACAAGAGCTAACTCTTCTCAGGCAGATAACAAGAAGTTCAAAGGATTCAAGCATGAGAAGGGAAATGTTTATCAGCTTGCGCTGGTTACTCTCAGTAATAAACATGGCACTGGAACACAGATTTACACTTCTCAAGCCTCTAGCACAGCCATTGGCCAATCTGATCCTCCCAAGAGATAAAGGAGATAGAGTGGGTAAGTAACATCATCACCTCCTTAAAGATGAGGAAACTGAGGCTCTAAAGAATTAGGAAATTTACCGAAGTTCATAGTAGTATCTTTCTGAGAACTCCAAGTCCAGTACTCTTCCAACTACTCCACACTTCCTTAAAATTACAGACCAACATTATGTTCTCTGAACTGTCCACAATTATTAATTTTTTATGATGTAGAGAGAGAACTGTAGTAGGAAATATCTGAACTGATTTCCATGTGCATTTAGATGAGCTTGCTTTGCTGATTATAAATTAGTGTTTCAGTCAGCAGAATGCAGTGCAATAGGCAACAATACATGTTCCTTCCCACACAGGGGATTTTAATTAAAGAAGAAAGCAAGGCTGGAGAGGGTGGGGAATCCATATTGTTTTGAAACATGTGGGATGGAATTTATCCTAGAGACCAAGTTATAAATATTTGTGTTTTGGCCTCTCTATTGGTTAGTCCATGGCCATTCACTTCACGGTGATGTCATGCAACAAAGTCAAACCAAAAACAGAGCAGGTTTGCTTTAGGTCAAAGTTTGAAAGTAGCTCTATAGAAGCCCTTCACGTGAGCAACGACAGTCCATTTAAAACACGTTTGTTGAGTGTCCACTCAAACTATCGGCTTGTGATTTTGCAAAAGTAGTAGAAATACTTTAGTTGTTCTGTGGTGAACAGAATGTAGCTGGCATTCCATCAGATTAGAGGTGCAAAGTACTACCAGAACAGAGAGGAGAGAGAGATCTCTATGGGATGTGGGTGAGGTGGGGATAGGGCTATCAATCTGATTTGGGCCTTCAGACCAGGAAATAGCTTATTAGGAGAGGGCATGATGGGACGCAACAGCTCAAGAGTTCAGAGGTGGTGCTAATGATGGCATTTTCAGCCCATCCCTGTTGAGTTGGTATGACTGCAGGGAGTCAGTTCACTGCCTCACACCTTTCTTGTCTTTGTTGTTTCCTCTGCTTGGCAAACACTGCTTACTCCCTCTCCCTCCTCACTCTTCTGGAAAATTCCTAGTCACTATCAATAGTCTGCACACGAACCTCTACCTTCATATGTCCTTTTTCTGAACTTCTCAAATATAACTCATCCCTGTGACTGTGTCCAAAGTGCTTCTGTGGCACTTGTCTCATGATGTGGCAACGATTTGCTTGGGCATCAGTCTTTCCCATCAGTCTTGTTAGCACTGGGGGGTAGAAACACCATGTCTTCTAGCCTTTGCATTTCTACTACCTACCACAGTGCCTGGCACACCACAGTGCTTCATAAATATTCCTTAAATGGTTTCTACACTTTTCCACATAAAAATTTACATTATCTTTTGTAGAATTTTTTCCTTAATACCTTATTTTTTAGTTGCTCTTATAGGGGTTTCTTTTTGAAATTATAAAATCTCTCAGTGCTCATGACTGCAACTAGATTCAAGTTGACTTATGTATGTTGATCTTATATTCAAAATATCACCAAACTTATTAATTTTAAGAATTTGTCTGGAGATATTTTTGTGCTATGTAGAAAGTCAACTGTGAATGCTGGAATTTTGTTCTTTTTCAGTGCCCTATATAGTTTATCCCCCACACGTCTGTCAGTTTGCTGCACTGTGGGGCTTGCATGTTGCGATGAGGCTGAGAGCTCTGCCACTGTAACCTCGGACATGAGCAAGGTTACCCATGGTGGACAGGTTTTCAGCTGAGCTTCCAGACTAAGACAGACTAGGGAGTAGGACCTGGTGAGCCACTCCCAAAACAACTAGCAATTGAAAACCCTATGGATAGCAAAGAAACACTGTCAGAAATAGTGCTGGAAAATGAGGCCCCCAGGTTGGAAGGCACTCAAAAAACTACTGGGGAAGAGTTGCCTCCTCCAAGTAGAGTCTACTGTGATGATGGAAATGGAGTAAAACCTCAGGGTGCTCAACTTGCTGACGTGGCACGACTCAAAATGAGGAGAAACAACTGTAAACATCCATTAATAATTGGAACATGGAATGTACGTAGTATGAATCTAGGCAAATTAGAAATTGTTAAAAGAGAAATGGAGCGCATAAACATTGACATTCTAGGCATCAGTGAGCTAAAATGGACCGACATAGGCCATTTTGAGTCAGACAATCATCATATGTTGTACTATGCTGGGTATGATAAACTAAAGAGAAATGGGGTTGTATTTATCATCAAAAAAGACATTTCAAGATCTGTCATGAAATACAATGTTGTCAGTGATAGAATAATATCCATACCCCTCAAGGAAGGCCAGTTAATATGACTATTATTCAAATTTATGCACCCACCACTAAGGCCACAAATGAAGAAAGGGAAGACTTTTATCAGTTTCTGCAATCTGAAATAGATCAAACATGCAATCAAGACATACTGATAATCACTGGTGACTGGAATGCAAAGGATGGAAACAAAGAAGAAGGCTCAGTAGTTGGAAAATATGGTCTTGGTGACAGAAATGAAGCTGGAGATCGCATGATAGAATTTTGTCAGACCAATGACCTTATCATTGCAAATACATTTTTTCAACAACATAAACAGAGACTATACACATGGGCTTAACCAGATGGAACATACAGGAATCAAATTGACTACATATGTGGAAAGAGATGATAGAAAAGCTCTGTACAAAATGTCAAAACAAGACCAGGTGCTGATGGTGGGTCAGACCATCAACTTCTCATATGCAACTTCAAACTGAAACTGAAGAAAATTAGAACAAGTATATGAGAGCCACGGTATGACCTTGAGTATATCCCACCTGAGTTCAGAGACCACCTCAAAAATAGGTTTAATGCATTAGACACAAATGACAGGAGACTAGAAGAGTCGTGGCATGACATAAAAGATATCATTCAAGAAGGAAGCAAAAAGTTCTTAGAAAGACAAGAAAAAAAGAAAAGACCAAATTACATGTCCAAAGAGACACTGGACCTTGCCCTCGAACATGGAGCAGCTAAAGCAAAAGGAAGACATGATGAAGTAAAGGAACTAAACAGAAGATTTCAGAAGGCAGCTCAAGAAGACAAAAACAAATATTATAATGACATGTGCAAAGAGCTGGAGGTAGAAAACCAAAAGGGAAGAACGCACTCTGTGTTTCTCAAGCTTAAGGAAGTGAAGAAAAAATTCAAGCCTCGAGTGGCAGTAGTGAAAGATTCTACAGGGAAAATATTAAATGATGCAGGAAACATCAAAAGAAGATGGGAAGAATACACAGAGTCATTATACAAGAGAGAATTGGTAGATGACCAACCATTCCAAGAGGTTGCATATGAAGAGGAACCAATGGTGTTGAAGGACGAAAGAACTGCCTTGAAAGAACTGGCGAAACACAAGGCTCCAGGAATTGATGGGATACCAATAGAGATGTTTCAACAAACAGATGCAGCACTGGAGGTGTTAACATGTTTATACCAACAGATTTGGAAAACAGCTACTTGGCCAACTGACTGGAAGAGATCCATATTTGTGCCTATTCCCCAAAAGGGGATCCAACTGAATGTGCAAACTATCAGACAATATCATTAATATCACACACCAGCAAAATTCTACTAAAGATCATTCAGAAGCAACTGCAGCAGTATATAGACAGGGAATTACCGGAAAATCAAGCGGGATTCAGAAGAGGGTGGGGAACCAGGGACATCATTGCTGATGTCAGGTGGATATTAGCTGAAAGCAGAGAATATCAGAAAGATGTCTATCTATGTTTT
>VMDO01003179.1:0-32277 GCA_007922755.1 Pedetes capensis
CATTGCTCTGTAGTCCAGAGCAAGGACAAACTGTGTTTCTTCTTCTTCAGTCTGCAGGAGGAGCTATTTCTTCACTTGTGTGGATTTGTGCACCAAGGGAAATAGGAACACTGATCATTGTGGAGTATATTATTCATCTGGCACAAAGAGAAAAGTCATTTTGCCTTTTGTTAGGAAAAGCACAATTTTCCCTGGTACTTAAACCAATGATTTTATTTTATTTTGTTTAGTTTTGCTTTTTTTTTTTTTTTTTTTTTTTTGAGACAGGGTCTTGCACAAGTCCACGCTGGCCTCCAACTCATGATCCTCCTGTCTCAGCCACACTGGTGCTGGGATTACAGGCATGTGCCACCACATCTAGTTTACTATTTTTGAGTTTTTTCCTTCCCTCTTTCATTCTTTCTTAATTCCTTCCTTCCTTCCTTCTTCCCCCTTCGTTCTTTCCTTCCTCCCTTCCTTCCTCTCTTTTTCCCTCCTTCCCTCTCACTCTCCTTCTCTTTCTTTCTTTTATTTTTTAAAACTGAAGTTTCACTATGTAATCCAGGCTGGCCTTGAACTTGTGATCCCCCTAGCCTAGCCTCCTGAGTGGTGGGTTTACACGGTTTACATGGCACCATGACATTGACCAACCAATGTTCTTGAATGTCCACATAGAGTAGGATAATGTGGTATAAACACCTGAAAATTAGCATGTTGAATTTCATTTAATGTTTTTAAATGTAAATGGATAGTGTGACCCCAAAGTGCAATGGAATAAAAGTAACTATTAATTCCCTATTGCTGCTTTAGCAAGTTCCTAAGATGTTTGTGGCTGAATAGAACACAGATTATTTTCCTGTGGTTTTAGAGGTTAAAAATATGAAGTCAGTTTCACTGGATGAAAATCAAGGTATTAGCAGAGTGCTGCTGCTCCTTCTAAGTGGCTCACAATTAGAAGACCTAACTCCACAGAGGGAAGAAGCCATGGTGGCAAGGCAGGCATGGTGGCAGGATAGGCCATAGGAGAGGTATCAGGTGACCTCATGTCATTGAAGATCAGGAGGAGAGAGAAAGATTGGAACCACTAGTCAGGATAAAAAGATCCAAAGGCCCGCACCCAGTGACCCACTTCTACAAGCAGGATCCCACCTCCCAAGGTTCCATAACCTTCCCAAAAGCACCATCAGCTGAGGACCAAAATTCAAACATATGACCTTTTGGGGGATATTTTAATCTTAAACCATAACCCTAGGCAAGTGGTCTACCCCTGAGCTATACCTCAAATCCTCTTCGCTAGTTTTGTATTGCTATTGAAACAAATTACCACCGTTTATTGTTGTTAGGTGCAGTCAAGGCAGTCCAACTCATGGGGACCCTATGTAGAGCAGAATGAAACACTCCCTGATTCTGTGCCAGGCACACAATCCTTTTTATATTTAAACCTATTGTTGTACACGCCGTGTCAATCCATCCAGTTGAGGGTCTTCCTTTTTTTATTGATCTATCACTCTCCCGCTGGGATTTAGCTCAGGTTGGTAGAGCACTGCACTGCAGTCTCTGAGGTCCCGAGATCAATTCCCAGCACCCCAAAAATGGAAGAAGGGCCTGGCAATCCACTCCCAAGGCAATCCTGAAACAGTCAGCCACTGAAAACCCTATGAGGGTCGCTATGAGTCGAATACTGACTTGAAAGCACCTAACAACAACAACAATCACTCTCCCAAGCATGATGTCCTTCCCCAGGGATTGGTCCCTCTTGATAACATGTCAAAAATACATCAGACTCTGTCTTGCTTCCAAGGAGCACTCTGGTTGCACTTCCTCTAGGACAGATCTCTTGGCCTTTTGGCAGTCCATGGTATATTCAATATTTTCCTCCAGCACCATTATTCAAAAATTTCTATTTTCCTGTCTCCTTTGTTCAGTGTCCAGCTTTCATAACCATATGATGTGACTGAAAATACCATGGCATGACCAGGTGCAGTTTCATCTTCAGTGTGATATCTTTACTTTTCAATACTTACTTTAGATGTTTTTTGCAACAGCTTTTCCCAATACAATTTGTCTTTTGATTTCTTGATGCTGTTTCTATAAGTGTTGATTGTAGAATAAGGAAAGCAAAATCATGGACAATCTGAATCTTTTCTCCACTTATGAAGTTTCTTACTGACCCAATTGTAAGTATTTTTGCTTTGTTGATGTTGAGGCACAATCTGTAATGAAGGCTGTGTTCTTTGATCTTCTTCAGATCCTTAACTTTTTTCTCAGTTGTGTTTATCTGTTCTTAAACCTACACACTGAGTTCTTTGTCTGTTATAGTTTTTAGTTCTGCTATGCCATATGTTTCCTGGTATCTCTTTATGGTGCCTACCAAAACCCTCAATCTTGTTATGATAGTTATTTTATTGCTGCATAATCAATCACCACAAACTTAGTGGCTAAAAACAGCATGTATTTGTCACCTCACCATTCTGAATTTTGCATGCAGCTCAACTGGGTTCTCTGCCAGGTAACTTGCATTCCAGGTGTCAGTTGGGCTGTAGTCTTATCAGCGGGCAGTGGGGAAGCATTTACTTCCAAGTTCTGCCAGGATGTTGGCACAATCCAGCTCCTTTTGGTTGTAGGGATGAAGTCCTTGTGCTTTATTTGGCTGCCTACCAGGGGCCACTCTCAGCAACCTGAGGCCGCTTGCTGCTCCCTGTCCTGGTGCCCCTCTATCTTTAAATCCAGCAATGGGGAATCTCCTCACTTCCAGTCTCTCCCATGCTTCACATCTCTTTTTCAAGAATAGTCTACTCTGTTATATTGGATTAGGCCCACCAAGAATAATCTCCCTTTCTATGTTTTTTAAAAACTTCCTGTTTTATTAGCAATATTTTTTAGTCAGCATACAAAATAATGGATTTAATTAGAACATTTTCACACATACGTATAATTGTACATAGCTCATATTCAGCCTCCAATTATCCTGTCATGTCTACCTTCCCCCTGCACTGGTCCCCCACTTCCTCCCAACTGATCCCCCTTCTGCTTTAATGTCAGGCATGTATTTTTAAATCCTGCAGATGAGAGATTCTGCAGATGAGAGAAAACATGTGATATTTGTCTTTCTTCCTCCCCATTGCCCTATCTTCATTTGTTTGTTTGTTTGTTTGTTTGTAGTACTGGGGGTTGAACCCAGGGCCTCGCACTTGCATTCTTTGCAAGTGCTAGACCACTGAGCTGTACCCCCCAGCCCATATTTTTACTTTTTGAGACTGGGTCTCGTAAGTTACACAGACTGCCTCTGGTCTCTGTGATCCTCCCGCCTCCACCCCCCAGCCGAGCCGCTGTGCGCCACCACACCCGACCCCATTGCCCTATCTTATTGCCCTTCCCCCTCCCTTGAGTCTCCTTCCCCTCTTCAAATAGTCCCCCTTCTATTATTAGGACACAAGCGTACACACATTCACAGATGTATGTGTGTATTACACATATGTGCCCAAAGTCTCTAATAAGACTCAAGGCAATCTTAGTTGTGAGCCCCTGCAAAATAAAAAGCAAGTCATATAGTTCTAACATATAATGGCACAGAGTAAACATTCCAATTCCAAAAGGGAGGTTGACAAGGAAAGATTGTACCAAAGCAGGACTGACACCCAGCAGGACAAAAAAGTCTGATAGCACCATTTCTGGCATCTGGCTCACATGGTGGAATTACTTGGGCCCAAACAGGCTCAGGCAGCTCTGCCTCTATGGTCTTTCCATTTGCAGCACACATGCCTCTTTGGGGCTGGCTCCACTTATTCCTGGCAGCTTTACAGGACAGATTTTCCACACTGCTGACATCTCTGAGATCTCCATTGCAGCTTAGGCTTTACCCTGAAAGCTTCAAGATGCATCATTCCCTTTGGGATGTCCTATAGGGAATCCGATCCTAGTATATATTGCCTGATATCTCAGGCCTTTTCCTGAACCTTGGTATGAGCAAGTCTCAATGACCTTATAACTCTTACATTCTGCATGCCTGCAAAATTAGCACCATGTAGACAATACCAAAGTCTGCTGCCAGTTCAAGCATCTGTGCCCCTTTAGACCATGGCTGCAGTGGCCTCTGTGTGCCCGAGTGGCTGAACCTGGGAGAACACATCCCTAGGTTGTCCTCTGCCAGCAGAGTGCCCCAGAGCCTCTCTCTAATTAAATGAAAATCTTTCCATGGAGTCTGTGGTTTCATACCCTAGAGACTTAAGATGGGAGGAGTCTGGCCAAATTCTTCTTTGCCCCCATTTCACCTATTCTTAATTGCAAAGTGCTTAATGGCATTTATCTCTTTAAAAACTATGGTCTCATTGCCCAAACTTACTTTGCAACTTCAAATGTGTGGCTTTTTGGGCCAGACTACACATTTTTCATATCTTCCTACTCTGCCTTTTGTACCTTTATCATAAATCTGACTAAAACCAGCCAACAGTAACCATGCCACACTGTCAATACTATGCTTTCTTGAAATTTCTTCTGCCAAATTAATTAGTCCAGTACTTTTATTTTTTCCCCCTTACTAGTAAATGATGGCGGGGTACAGAATAATACAGCATTGGCTTTTTCCAGTATGCATCTTTTACATCACTCTGGCAACACTTTCATCAACCCTCAAAGTTTATGGAGCCCTACGGTTAACATGTAGTAAAACTCAAATGCTTATTTGAGTTACGTTTCCCTATTTTTGCAATATACTCATGAAGTTGTACTGTTTATATTGAGATCATCTAGTCCATTACTTTTAAATTCAGTTTGACTCAAATTTTTAGAACACAAGTGAGAATGCTGTGAGATTCTTTGTTAGAATGTAGCATGAATGGCCTCCAGTCCAATTCCCAAAAGAGTCCTAATTTCCTTCTGAAACATTGTGAGCACTGTCCTTACTGCCCATGTTTCTATTGGTATTTTGTCTTCTAAACTCTCACCAGAACTACCCATTTAGCTCTGCTGACAGCATCCCAGGGCTTCTGCAGGTCACATCACTAAACCCTTTCAAACTCTCCCTACAAACAAGTTCCAATAACCTGGGAACCATGTGGTTAGGTTTCATTACCATAACAACCATGCTCTTCAGTACCAATTTTCTGTGTTAGCTTGTGCAATGCTATTACAAAAATACTTCACAGAACAATTTAAAGGAGGAAGGATTTATTTTTGGCTGATGATTCAGAGGATCTCAGTTCATAGTGGTAGGGAGACATGGCAGAGCAGCAGCAGGATCTATGGCAGAGGATCTGTTCACATTGTGGTGGACAGGAGCAGAAGGAGCTTGACTGGAACTGGGAGATACATAAATTTAAAGTCCTGCCCTCTGACCTACTTCCACAGCTAGATCCTACCTCCAAAAATTCCACAGACTTCCAAAATAGTGCCACTAGCTGGAGACCAAGCATTCAAACATATGATGTTTGGGGGACAATAGTAATTCAAACCATAACAAAGATCAAGGATGATTCCATATCTTGACTATTGGGAATAATGCCACAATAAACATGGATATGCAGGTATCATTATAATATGCTGACTTAGATTCCTTTAGATATACAACCGAGAGTGGTATCGCTGGATCATATGGTAATTCTATTTTTAGTTTTTCAAGGAACCTCAATACTGATTTCTACAGTGACTGCACTAATTCACATTCCCACCAGCAGTGTATAAGGGTTACTCTCCTTTATTCCACTACATCCTTGGCAGCATTTGTTGTTTGTTTTTTTGGTGTTAGCCATTCTGACTGAGGTGAGGTAAAATTTCAATGTAATTTTGATTTGTATTTCCACGATGGTTAAAAATGTTGGACATTTTTTCATATATTTATTGGCTACTTGTATTTCTTCTTTTGAGAACTATCTGCTTAATTCACTCACCTATTTTTTATTGGATGATTTGCTTTTTTGGTGTTTAGTTTATTGAGTTCTTTATATACTCCAGATATTAATCCCATGTCTAATGTATTTCTGGCAAAGATTTTCTCCTGTTTATCAAGCTGTCTTTTTACTCTCTTAATTGTCTCCTTTGCTGTGCAGAAGCTTTTCAATTTCATACAATCCTATTTGTCACTTCTTGCTATTTTTCCTGAGCTATTAGAGTCCTTTTCAGAAAATCCTTGCCTGTGCCAATATCTTGAGTGTTTCCACTATGTTTTTCTCAAGAAGTTTCAAAGTTCCAGGTCTTACATTAAGGTATTTGATCCATACTGAATTGATTTCTGTACAGGATGAGAGATAAGGATCTAGTTTCATTCTTCCACATGTGGATATCCAGTTCTTCCAGCATCATTTACTGAAGAGGCTGTCTTTACTCCAGTGCATGTTTGTTTGTTTGTTTGTTTGTACCTTTGTCAAAATTCAGGTAGTTGTTCCTGCTATTGTTGTTGTTAAATGTTGTCAAGTCAGTCAGTGTCTGACTCATGGTGACTCTTATGGGGTTTTTAATGGCTGATTGTTTGGGGATTGCCTTGGGAGTGGATTGCCACGTTCCTATGCAGAATTATTTCTGGGTCCTCTATTCTATTTCATAGGCCTATTTGTCTGCTTTTGTGTCAGCTCAGTGGCAGAGCACTTGGAAAGCAGGTATAAGGTCCCAGGTTCAGCACCCTAGTACTACCTAAATAAATAAATAAATAAATAAATAAATAAATAAAATCACATTATAAAAGCCAAGTAGAAAATGTAAGAAAATGTATTTATAATGTTAAAGGATATGCAAACCATTGGTCATAATTTGGTATATATATTTTAAGACCTCTGGATGACAAAAGGTATCATAGACAAGCTTGTAAAAGAAGCGTCCAAACTGAAAGAATATTTATAGTATCTCCTAGAAGAAGGATTAATTTCTACTGTGTAGAAAGTGGGCCTACAGTGAATAAATACATAATGATATGCAGAGGATATGAATAGGAAATTCAAAAAAGAAAAAGATAAGTTGCCAGTAGGTATGTAGGATATTTAACTTCATTAACAACTAGACAATTTTTAATCTACTAGAATGGATTATTATGTACTTAATAATAATGTTAGAAGAATCAACACCACACATAAACAAAAACTTAGAAAGATTTAAAGAAACTTTTTGTTGGAGTATGTTTTGATACAGGTTTTGTGAAGCAAATTTGTCAATATTTATCACATTTTTAAGACTCATATTTGCTTTTATTCTAGAAAAATTAAAATATTAAAATTAAAGTGTAACACAGTTACTGCAAAATTCATAAAATATAAGTATATCTTGGTCACTGTTTTAAATACTCACGTGAAGTTTAAATCTAGGATTCTATCCTTCAGAAATATCCCTCTAAAAAGGTTTATACAATGATGTCAGCTTAAACTTATTGTAGTACTGTTTGAGGTGTTTGTTGTTGTTTTTTATTTTCATTTTTGTTTTTTGGTAGCTGGAGATTGAACACAGGGCCTCCCACATACTTTGCAAGTGCTGTATCACTGGGCCACACCCTCAGCCCTTTTTTTATCTTTAGACAGGATCTCACTAAATTATGCAAACTGTCTCTGGCCTTGAACCTGAGATCCTCCTGTCTCCAGCTCCCAAATTGCTTGGATTAGAGGTGTGAGCCAACATGCCCTGCTCTGTTAGAGCTTTTTAAATTTCAATTTGCAGACTTTTCTACCTGACCATAGCCCTACTCTGGATAAGTTCTACTCTGGACATAGGATATTCTTGGGACCTAAAAGCACAGAGGACGCAGCAGTGCCCTCTCCCCCTGAAGCTGAGGTAATGTGGGAAGCAGCTTCACCAGTGTGGGGACAGGCTGGCGACACCCTCTGACAGAGCAGTGAACAACCCTGACCATTGGGCTGAGAGCAGCAGGGAACCCTGGGAGGGCCTGGGAGAACGCAAGAAGATGGCATCCAGGGGATTTAGAGCTACCCAAGGACCTTAAAGGGACGGTATGTCCCTGTCTGGGGACATGGACATTTGAAGACTCTAAAGCATGTTGTTTGTTTGTTTCTAAGGCAAGATCTCACTATGTAGCTCAGGTCGGCCTCCAACGTGGCAGTCCTCTTGCCTCAGTCTCCTGAGTAGATTACAAGCATGTGCCACTATGCCTGGCCAAAATTTGTTTTTTAATGGAAGTGCACTTTATTTGATACTTAGAGGTTATTGAAGCCTGGACATGCTGCTTTCATGGTTTTTGTCATTACTATTCGAAAGAAGGAAATAAGTGCCATTCACGTTTAGATAATGAAAAGAAACTAGGCGAGGTGGCACACACCTGTAATCTCAGTGACTCTCGAGGCTGAGGCAGGAGGATTGCAAGATTAAGGCCAGAGACAGCCTGTACAATTTAGTGAGGCCCATGGCTCAAAAATAAAGAAGGGACTGGGCATGTGACTCAGTGCAAGGACTCTGGGTTCAATCGTCAGTACTGCAAATAATCTTAATAAGGTGAGGTCAATGTGTGTGTGGACCATACGTATCAGAATGTTCCACATGTCTACATTATTTTTTTAACCCCATCAGCTCTGCCCTTTGATCATTCCCAAGCTGTGCCCCAGGGGTTTCCCTGGGTCTGCCAGTAAGGTACCGGGCCATTAATCTATTCCTCTTGGTCCTTAGTCAGAAACAGAAGGCCCAAGGCAGCCTTCAGGGCTCCCATCATCAAGATTTTTCTATACACTAAGCACTAAGCAAGCACTGATGACACACTGATGTTATCAGGTTATTGGAGAACAGAGTGCACTGAACAGAAGATTAAAGTTTTTTGGTGCACTCAAAATAGCTTTTCCAGAACATCAGTTCAGAAGTTTATTTTGGTTTTAATGATGAGAATTAAACTGATTGAAATATATATATATATACACACACACACACACGTGTGTGTGTGTGTGTGTGTGTGTGTGTGTGTGTGTGTGTGTGTATATTACAGGGTCTCACTATATACCCCAGCTGGCCTTGAACTCTCAATTCTTCTGCCATAGTTATCTACCACTACACCCAGCCAAAATAAAAATTTGAAACTCATTGTTCTTTCTTAGGTTTTAGAATTTAACTTGCAAATTTTGTTACTCAATTCACAAATTTGGTAGATCTCTAACTGCATTTTCAGTATCTCACAAGGCTTTCTTGTGACCTGTGGCCATAAATCATGAGAATGATGTGGAGGACACAGAGCACTGAGAATCTTGGTTTAAGTCTTAGCTTCAGGCTTAGTGAGACAAAAGGATGATCAAAGATCCTCACTTCTGCCTGTGATGGTCTCAGGACTAAGAATCATGTGAGTGTAACGAAGCACAAGACATCCAAAATGTTTTTTAATGTCATAAATATTTGTGTCTCAAACTCTAATTCCCAACCCAAGAATTGTTTCTTCTAATCATTGCATTTGAATTTTTTGTTGTTCTCTCATGCTAGAACATTAGTCAGGAAGAGTGTGGATTAGCCAGTAATTAAAAGAAAAGTTCAGTTTCCCTAATGTAGCCTCAGTTGTGTGCTTCTGTTTTCATGATTTTATCATAATACAGAATGCTAGAAATTCATTGAGTACCTTTGGGTAACTGAATGTTCTTAAGCCTCACCATCCTGGGATTACTAATGGCCTCACCTCAGTAGCAACCACCCATTTCTCACATGATTTTCTTTCCCCTTCCTCAGTTACTGTATGTATTGGCTTTGATAGAAACTTCATATAGCATTAGCTTAAACAAGATAGCTGTTCACTTCTCTCTTACATTTCTTTGTCCAAAGTCCAGGGATGATCAGTACAAGTCTGGTATGGTGCTCCACAGGGTCAAATATCCAGGCTTTTTCTAATTCCTGTGCCAAACCCACCACATGCTTCCAGATGAGTGTCCAAGATGGTTGCTCTAGCTTCAGCTATTATGTCCACCATAAGAAAAAGAAAAGAAAAGGAAAACTATGGACATTCCCCCTCCCTTCAAGAATACTTTCTGGAATTTTCATTTATTTTACTTATTTCTTGCATACATACCATTGTCTAGAATTTAGTCACATGGCCAGTTTTACTTGCCAGAAAAACAAAAACAAAAACAACAAACAAACAAACTGGGAAACATATCTTCATGTGCTCATGTAAAATTAGATTCCCATTACAACTTATAGGAAGAAAGGGATCATAGATACTGTGGGACATTGGGTAGAGACTGCTATACAACACACTCTCCTGATCTTAAATTTTTCACACAGCTCATGTCTTTTCTATGAAGAATTCTTCAGGGGAGCTCTCAAAATGCATCCTGACGAGTAGTTCAGGTGTAAATAGGTGGTGTCTTTGATACTCTTTTTCTTCTACTCCAGTCCCTGATAGCATCCTTTACTCATGAAGACACTGGTCGGAGCCTGATCAAGATCACAGCTGCCAGTGACTCTATGAAGATGACAGCATCTATACCAAAAGGTACTTTGTTTCAACTGCCAGAACTGCTAGGTCTTTGAGGTGTGTGGTTTTCCTTTGGAAAGTGGAGAAACTATTCCTTGATCATTCTGTATTACCATTTATTCCCTGCGAAGTGAAAGAGTATTATTTGCTTTCTGCCTTTCAGCATCTGTCATAAAAAGAACTAAAGAGCATTCAAGTTATGGTAAGTATGAATAAAGCTATTATACACATCCCTTTGCAGGTTACTGTGTAGACCTATTTTCAATTCTTTGGGTAAATAGCAAGTGCTGGGTCATATGGTGAGAGTATGTTTTGTTTTGTTTTGTTTTTTATAAGAAACTACCAAACTGTCTTTCAAGGTGTTTCTACCATTTTTCATTCCCACCAGCAATGAATGAGACTTCTTGTTGCTGCACATTTGCAGCATTTGATGGTGTCAGTGTTTTGGATTTTGGTCATTTCAGTAGTTGTGTAGTGGTTTCTCATTGTTCTCTGAATGTACACTTCTCTGATAATGTATGATATAAAGCATTTCTTCTTATGTTTATTTATCTGTACATCTTTGGGACTACCGTTTAGCTCAGTTGGTACAGTACCACTCTGCACTCTCTGAGGCTCCAGGTTCAATACCCAGCACCACACAAATGGGAGAAGGACCTGGCAACCCACTCCTGAAACAATCCACCATTGAAAACTCTATGAATAGCAGAGAAGCACTGACACAGTGCCATGCATGGCACAGTGTTGGGGAGTATTTCATTCTGTTGTACATAGGGTCAGTATGAGTTGGACCCAAGTTGACAGCACCTAAGAACAACAACACTGTCTTCTTTAGTGAAGTGTCTGTTAAGCTCTTTGACCTATTTTTTTTTTTAATCAGTTGGTTTTCTTATTGTTGAGCATGAAGTGTTCTTTGTAAATTTTGGATAACAGTGCCATGCAAGATGTCTTTTGTGAATATTTTCTCTCACTCTGTGGCTTGTCATTTTATGCTTTGAATATTATCTTTCACAAAGCAGAGATTTTAAATTTTAGTTTTTTGTTTTTAGTTTTTTTTTTTTTTTTTTTTTTTTTTTTTTTTTTTTTTTTTTTTTTTTTTTTTTTTTTTTTTTTTTTTTTTTTTTTTTTTTTTTTTTTTTTTTTTTTTTTTTTTTTTTTTTTTTTGATAATCTCACTCTGTAGCTGAGACTAGCCTGGGACTCACAGGTTGGCCTCAAACTCACAGAGATCCTCCTGCTTCACCCTCCCACTGGGATTACCAGCATGCACCATTATACCTGGCTGAGATTTTAAATTTTAATAACATTTAGCTTGTCAATTTTTTCTTTCATGTAGTGTGCCATTGTTATTGTACCCAGAAAGTTGCCACCAAACTCAAATCCTTACCTGCTAGGGGTTTTATATTTTTCTATTTCCCATTTTGGTCTGTGATTTATTTTGAGTTAATTTTTATGAAAGGTATTAAGTCTGTGTATAAATTCACTGAAATATATTTTTATATTTTTGATTAAAAAATATTAGTTATAAATATTAGTGGTCTTCAGTGTGATCTTTCTTTCTTTCTTTCTTTCTTTCGTTCATTCGTTCTTTCTTTCTTTCTTTTTTTTTTTTTGTAGTCCTGGGGGTTGAACCCAGGGCCTCGTGCTGGACCACTGAGCTGCACCCCCAGCTCTTTTTTTTTTTTTTTTTACTTTTTGAGACAGGGTCTTGCTAAGTTACACAGACTGCCTCTGGTCTCAAACTTGTGATCCTCCTGCCTCCACCTTCCGAGCTGCTGGGATTACAAGCGTACACCACCACGCCCGGTGAGTGTGATGTTTCAATACATGCATACAGCATGCACTGATCAAACCCAATCTGTTTTCTCTACTCTCCCACCTTCCCAACCTCTAGTCATTATTATTTTATATTCAAGATGACTTTTTTTTAAAAAGAGGAAACATTTCAAGACATTGCTATAGGGTTTTCAATGACTGTTTCAGGGTTGTTTCAGGAGTGGGTTGCCAGTTGATTCTCCCATACCTTTACTAGTATAATACGTTAATTCAATTTTTTGAATAGCAGAGAAGCACTGACAACAGCGCTAGGCACAATGTCAGAGTGTGTTTCATTCTGTTGTACATAGGGTCACTATGAGTCAGACCTGACTCAACAGCACCTAATAACAACAGCAACATATTTCATCAAAACATTTTTGCGCCGGGCGTGGTGGCGCACGCCTGTAATCCTAGCGGCTCGGGAGGCGGAGGCAGGAGAATCACAAGTTCGAGACCAGACGCAGTCTGCGTAACTTGGCACAACCCTGTCTCAAAAAGTAAAAAAAAAAAAAAAAAATGGGCCAGGGGCGCAGCTCAGTGGTCCAGCACTTAAAGAGCATGCAGGCGCGAGGCCCTGGGTTCAACCCCCAGTACCGCAAAAAAAAAAAAAAAAAAACAACAAAAAAAACATTTTTGCATATAGTTATGTTCAATGACAGAAAGTGCTTGCTATAGATCGTAACTAGCCAAATTAATCTTCCTTGTCAAAAGAATCATTCATATTAAGGTTATTGTCTGTCATGAAAAGTCCAACATAATTCTCAACTTAGTTCATAGAGAAGCCCAGAGGAGCTAGGCCATCAGGCTTACTGATAGTTTCAGCTATGTAAAAATAGAAGAAATTGACAAAGACAAACAAGAAAAAGGCCTGCTTCATTTCCAACCAAGGCCAGCAGAGTGATGGAAATGAGAAGGGAGAGAGAATGAAAGCCATCAACCATGCATCTCTTGATTTCTTCTGATGAGGGTTACTCTTGGAGAATGTAATATTTCATTAGATAAACTGACATCGAGGATGCACTTCACAAGTTACACCCTCTTCAAAGCAAGTGAAGTGGTACAACATGGACAGTCAGAAGACGCACCGAGGCTTCCCCGGATGCACTCAGTCTTCCTGTAGCCTCAAATATGTGTTGAAAGGCAAAGACCTCCTCAACACTGAAGCTGAGGCTGAGTTGGACTGCCACATACAGTCAGATCATCAGTGGATCTGCAGGCGGTGGGAGCCTGGGCCGAGTCAGCCAGGGAATGCTACTGTTCTTAGTCAGGCCAAGAAAGCCCAGGTCACACGGTATATCAGGCACACCAAGCAAGTTGCATGAGGCAGTTAGAAGACACAACTGCGCCCCACCAGAGGGCCATGATTCTCTCCAGATACCAGGTAGAAACAAATATTTCTCTCTTTACATACAGGCAGAGAGGTTGGAGGCGAGTAAGTTTCTGGAGTTTGAACATAAATGATTTACAAAACAGCTGTTTAATGTATTGACTGTTTTACAGTTTGAACAGTACTAGATATTTAATTCATTTATTAGTGTTTTGAGGAATGGTGTCTCATGAGAATGCAAACTAGTTATAAACAAAATACACTGTGTTTTTTTTCTCTACACATTTGATTTGTAGAAGAAGGAAAAATTTGACATTCTTATACATGAGGATGATTGCAGTTATGTGAGAGATTTGATAAAAGTATCCCTCGGAGAAGCTGGCTAGAATTAATTCAGTAAGATCACTATGAGTGAGTTTTTGTTCTTAACTTTGCTTTCCAGAAACTTGATTTTATTAACACCCTCATAGTAAGAAAAATCAGTCATTTTTCTATGTTGTTGCTGTTAGGTGCTGTTTGGGTCCAATTCCTAATGACCCTATGGACAACAGAATGAAACACTCCCCACCAAGGTGTCAGGCACATGATCATTTATATATTTAAGCCAGTTGTTGCAGAAACTGTGTCAATCCAACTAATTGAAGGTTTTCCTTTTTTGCTGGTGTGCCAGCTCTTCCAAACGTGTCTTTCTCCAGGGATTGGTCCCTCCTGACAACATGTCCAAAATATGTAAGACGCAGTCTAGCCATCCTTGCTTCTAAGGAGCACACTGGTTGCACTTCTTCTAGGACAGATCTGTTGGTTCTTTTGGCAGTCCGTGGTATATTCAATATTCATCTGCAGGACCATAATTCAAAAGCATCAATTCATCTCTTGTCCCCCTTATTCACTTTCCAGCTTTTACAACCATACAATGCAACCGAAAACACCATGGCATGACTCAGGTGCACCTTTGTCTTCAATGTGACATCTTCACTTTTCAACACTTGAAAGAGGTCTTTTACAACAGCTTTTCCCAATGCAATATCTTTTGATTTCTTGACTTTTGCTTCTGTGGGTATTGACTGTAGAACCAAATAAAGCAAAAGCTTGGACAACCTCAATCTTTTTTTCCATTTATTATGAAGTTGTTTACTGATCCAGTTGTAAGTTTATTTTCTCAATGTTGAGGCACAATCTATACTAAAGTCTGTGGTCTTTGATCATCATCATCAAATGTTTCAAATCCTCTTCACATTCAGCAAGCAAAGTGTGTCACCTGCATAACACAGGTTGTTAATGAGTCTTCCTCCAATCCTGATGCCACGTTCTTCTTCACAAAATCCAGCTTCTCAGATTATTTGCTCAGCATAGAAAGTAAAGAGGTACGGTGAAAGGATACAGACCTGACACACACATTTCCTAACTTTAAACCAAGTAGTGTTTCCTTGTCCTTTTCGAACAACTACCTCCTGGTCCATGTACAGATTCCTCATGAGTACAATTAAGTGCTCTCATATTCCAATTCTTCTCAATGTTATTGCTAACTTGTGATCCACACAACCAAATATTTTTGCATAGTCAATAAAATATAGATAGACATCTTTCTGGTATTCTTTGTTTGTGACCAATCTCCAATGGACATCAGCAATGATGTCCCTGGTTCTCTTCTGAATCCTCTTCTGAATCTGGCTTGATTTTCTGGTAGTTCCCTGTCCATATACTGCTGCAATTGCTTTTGAATGATCTTTAGCAAAAATTTTCTTGCGTGTGATATCAATATCATTCAATAATTTCCACATTCGGTTGGATCCCCTTTCTTGGGAATAGGCACAAATATGGATCTCTTCCAGTCAGTTGGCCAGGTAGCTATTTTCCAAGTCTCTTGACATAAACAAATGAGAACCTCCAGGGCTGCAACTGTTTGTTGAAAGATCTCAGTTGGTATTCTATCTATTCCTGGAGCCTTGTGTTTCACCAATTCCTTCAAGGAAGCTTCCATTTCATCCTTCAGTACCATTGGATCCTTATCATATACAGCCTCTTAAAATGTTGATCATCCACCATTTCTTTTTGGTATAATGACCCTATGTATTCCATACATCTTCTTTTGATGTTTCCAGTGTTGTTTAATATTTTCTCTGTAGAATCCATCACTGTTGCCACTTGAGGCTTGAATTTCTCTTCAATTCCATAAGCTTGAGAAAAACAGAGTGTGTTCTTTCCTTTTGGTTTTCTTTCTCCAGCTCTTTGCACATGTCATTATAATATTTGATTTTATTTTCTTGAGCTGCCCTTTGAAATCTTGTGTTTAGCTGTTTGTTTGTTTGTTTTTTGTACTGAGAGTTGAATCCAGGGCCTTGCACCTGCATGCTCTGCAAGTGCTGGACCACTGAGCTGCACCCTCAGCCCACTTTTTAACTTTTTGAGACAGGGTCTCACTAAATTACACAGACTGCCTCTGGTCTTGAACTTGCGATCCTCTGGTCTCCGCCTCCCTAGCCGCTGGGATTACAGGTGTGTACCACCTCGCCCAGCTTGTGTTTAGTTCTTTACTCAATATTCAAGGGCAAGTTTCAGGATCTCTTTTGACATACTATTTGCTCTTTTCTTTTTTTCTTGCCTTTTTAATAACTTTTTGCTTTCCTCACGAATGATATCTTTGATGATATGCCACAACTCATCTGGTCTTAAATCATTAGTGTCTAATGCACCAAATCTGTTCTTGAGATGGTCTCTGAACTCAGGTGGGATATAATCAAGGTCATGCCTTGGCTCTCATACACTTGTTCTAATTTTCTTCAGTTTCAGTTTGAGCCTGTGTATGAGCAGTTGATGGTCTGATCCACAACCAGCACCTGGTCTTGTTTTGACTTCTGATGTTGAGGTTTCCCATCATCTCTTTCCACAAATTTTGTCAATGTGGTTCCTGTATGTTCTACCTGGTGAATTCCATGTTTATATGTTAGTGAAAAAAATATATTTGCAATGAAAAGCTCATTGGTATGTCAAAATTCCATCCTGTGATGAAAGGGCTGGTCTTAGAAGAATGTACAAGAAAATACAAGCATGTTTGTAAATTTCAAAGAAGGAACATAACCAGGAAAATATCCTGCAGAAATATAATTACCATGCAAAAGGTGTCCACCCTGCCCACTATGGAAGTATCCATTGGAATCACTTGAAATGCTTCAAGAAGACCTTTACAACTTTCGGCCTGGGCAAAAGGTGGTGTGTGTTTGTGTGTGTGTGTGTGTGTGTGTGTGTGCACGTGCACACACACACACTATCCCCAGGATTGTTTCTGTCACCACAGCTGTATTTTCCAACTATTGTGCCTCCTTTTTTGTTTCCAACTTGTGCATTCTAGTTATGAGTGATTATCAGTGCATCCTGATTGCAAGTTCAATCAATTTTAGACTACAAAAGTTGGTAAAAATCCTCTCTTTCTTCGTTTGTTGCCTTGATGGTGGGTGTGTCAATTTGAATGTGTTAGAATGCAGATCATGGTAAGCTAGTGCCAACCAGCTGTTCAAGACAATACCTTAGAGCTAAAAAATGGTAGAGTCACATATCATTGTCCTTCAGTGATCACCTAGGGCAGAGCTACCCTCCCATCATGAACAAATGGCATCTTTCTGCATTGTTGTTGTTGTTATGTGCCATCAAGTTGGTGACCCTATTACAAGAGAGCAAAACATTCCTAGACACTGTCATAGGATTTTCAATGGCTGGTTGCTTCAGGAGTGGGCTGCCAAGTGCTTCTGCCATTTTTGCAGTGCTGGGGATCAAACCCAGGGCCTCAGTGCACACAGAGCAAGCACTCTTATCAACTGAGCTAAACCCAACCCCATTTGGACTATTACTTTGGGGATTTTTTTTTACGATTGTTACACAGATTCATCTGTATCTTAATTACTACAGAGGGCCACAGACCAGTAGTGTCCAATCTTCACTTACTTGTTGAAATTTTTTCATTATAACCTCCAAAATCCTGTAGCCCAAACTTCAACAAATGAGTCTCTAATAGACTTTCAATTCTCATTTATTTAAGAATACAGTATCTTAGTTTGGATACTCAGCCACTATCTTAGGTTGGGATTATGACAACTATATCCCATTTTGAATTTTTAGTGCCTTGCCAAAGATTAATGAGTAGATATGTGCACCATTGGAACACAGGCCTAAGGCTTTCTCCTGTGCCCTCCCAGAGAGATCCATTGTGACCTCTACATCCTCAGTACATGAAGGTACAGGAAATATGGGGCACAGATATTGGATAGCAGTCACTGCTGCCTACTTCTCATGTGCTAACAATGCCCCTTAAAATTTGACCTTATTATTATTTCCCAGAGGCCTTTCATGCTTAGCCCTTTTTTGCAACTTCTATCCTACCTTTCAATGGAAGGAGATTCCCTTTCTCTTACTTTTACTTTCCCTTTGAAGTGCTTCCCTTTTGTATTCCTAATGACCACCTCTGCTTAGAAATGCTCCCTCTGTGTTTGACATTTACCACACAGGTTCTTGGACCAGTAGTGATAACGGGTTTTGCTCCATGGAAACCTGAAAATGTGCTGCTCTTTCCTTTGTTTACTTCTCATCTGGATAATAAAGCCAATGCTGTGGAATATACATAAAAAGGAATTAATTCATCAAAAAATTTAAAGTATGGAAGTGTTTTTGTTTGTTTTGTTTTTTGGTTTTTGTTGTTGCCGTTGTCATTGTTGTTTTGTTCTTGGGAAAGGATCTTGCTATCTATCCCAGGCTGGCTTCAAACTTGCAATCCTTCTGCTTTATCCTCCCAAGTGCTGGGATTACAGGCATGGACCACCACATTCAGCTTGAAAAATCTTTATTTATATATTAGTCTATTCTTTCATTTAAAAATACCTAGAGTATTACTAGGTGGCAGAAACTAGGCAATGAAGATAGAATGAAGAATGAGAGAAAATGTAAAATATCATGTATTTCAATTGGGAAATGTTCAGGCAATGCAATACCAAACCATATGGTGAAGTGATACATTGCTTGTACTTACTTAAAATAAGTATATTTTAGTAAAATAAGAAACTTTGACAATTTAACATTTTCAAATATTTGGTATTTTGAAATAGGACTAGAAAAGTACATATGTATACATACCTATGATCATTGTGAATGTCCTTGGTCTCTCGAAATTTATAATCTAGTGGTTAGAGAACATAGAGAGTCTCAGCTTCTAGTCTTTGGAGAAGACATTTTCAAATTCAAACCTCATTTTTTAATAGATCCTGTTTACTTCTTTTGATATAATTAGAGTCATTCCAGGGGCTCTAAGTTGCTGGAGTTATCTCCTTTGATCTCTTAAGTAGAACCTGATATTATTTACTAGCTTTTGTAATCTTCCAGCCATGAAAACTGTGGTGTAATATGCATTATCATATTCAATGAGAATTAGAGAACGCTCCAAATGTGATGAGTAGTGAACCATTTCTTTATTCTCTTCATAAGGATATGGTTGTTCTTAGATGTGAAGTTCCTCATATCTCAAGCAGGTGAGGAAGAGCCACTTAAGGATAGAAAGAAAAAAGTATTTGGATAAAGTATATGATCTCATTGTTGACTCTAATTTGCTGCATGACCAGTGCAAGTGACTACTTCTATCTTTGAGCAAACAATGAGCAAAGAATATGACTCTTTATTTTATTTATTTATTTATTTATTTATTTATTTATTTTTGTGGTGCTGGGGATTGAATCTATGGCATCACACATGCTAGGCAAATGCTTTTCCCCTTGAGCCAAATTCCTATCCCTGACTACTTCACTTGTGACATAGTTTTGTGGTGATCAACAATGAAAGAATACATGAAACAATTTGAATTCTTTGCATTATAGAGACAATATAATATGAAATATTTTGATTGCTGTGCATATTATAACATTTTAATATGGGTTCTTATTTGCTTGAAATTCATAAGAAATCATAATTTAACTTTGCAACAAAAAGCTACAGGGGCTATTTTAAGTACTTACTGTGTAGTTATGACCAAATTCTTGGCACATTGACTCATCACATCCTCCAGTTAACTTGGATCAGAAAAATTGTAAGCTGAATGATTATTTTTCTAAGGGATTAGATTTCATGATGTCTTAACTTTGAGGGGAGGGAAAAGGACTGGCTTTTTCAAGTGCATATACAGGCTGCCTAATATATGGAAGATGTGTAAGGGAGCTGTGAAGACTGAAGCATGAAGAAAGAAAATTTGAACATTCCAATAATGAGTAAGGAAAATGAATAAATAAAAAGTAATAAAAGTCTCCTATTAAGCAAAAGCTCAGAGTTGATGCCTTTACTGGACAAATTCTTTTTGTTGTTCTTTTGGTACAGGATCTCCCTATGTAGCCCAGGCTGGTCTCAAACTTATAATGATCCTCCTGCCTCAGCCTCCCGAGTGCTGGGATTAAAGGCACATGCCACCATGCCCAGTTCTACTGAATGGTTAGACAAGAAATAACATCAATTTTTCTCAAACTCTTCCAAAACATTAAAGAAGAAGAAATACTTCTAAACTTGTTTTATAAGGCCAGACAAGGACACTATAAGAAAAAAAATTAGCCAATATACCTGATGAACACAGATGTAAAAAAGCCTCAAAAAATACTAGCGAGCTGAATTAAATAGCACAGTAAGGGAAGTATACACCATGATTAAACCCAATTTATCTTTGGAATACAACGATGGTTTAACATATGCATGTCAATAAATGTGATATACTGTATTAATATAAGAAAAAATAAAAATATGATCATTTCACTTGGTGCAGAAAATGCATTTAAAAATTTAAAATTCTTTCATAATAAAAATTCTCAAGAAATTAGTTATAAAAGTAATGTACTTCACTATAATGAAGGCCATATATGACAAACTTATAGCTAATATAATAATAAATAGGAAAAAGTTTAAAACTCCTTCTCTAAGATTAAGAACAAGGCAAGAGTGCCCACTTTTGCCACTTCTACTCAATAGAGTACTAGAATTCCTAGACAGAGCAATTAGGCAAAAAGAAGAAATAAAAGACATCCACACTGGAAGTAAGAATTTAAATTGTCTCTGCAAATGACATGATTTTATATATGGGAAATTCTAAAGACATTACAAAAAAAACGCTTTTTAGAACTAATATAACAATTCAGTGAATCTGAAGGATACAAAATAAATATACAGAGATTATTAATGTTTCTATATACTAACAATGATCTATCTAAGAAAGAAATCAAGAAAACCATCCCATTTACAATAGCTTCAAAAAAGAATAACTTAAATAAATTTAACAAAAGATTTGAAAGATCTCTACACAGAAAACCATGAAATTTAGATGAAAGAAATTGAAGAAGACACAAATGGAAAGATATCTTATGATCATGAATGTGTTGTTGTTGTTAGGTGAGTTGGGTCAGACTCATAGGAATCCTCACAGAATTTTCAATGGCTGATTGTTTTGGGATTCCTTCAGGAGTGGATTGCCACATCCTTCTCCCATTTTGCAGTGCTGAGGATCAGACCCAGATCTTCAGAGAGTGTGGAGCAGCACTCTATCAACAGAGCTAAACTCCAGACCTCATGAACTGGAAGAATAAATATTATTAAAAGTTCACATGATCCAAAGCAATCTATAGATTCAATGAAATCCCTTCCAAAATTCCAATGACATTTTTCATAAAAATAGAAGAAACAAACCTAAAATTCATATGAAACCACAAAAGACCCCAAATAGTCAAAGCAATCCTGACTTAAAAGAACAAAGCTGGATAAATCACCCTACCTGATTTCAAATGCAGTACAAATATCTATTAATCAAAACAGTATGGGACTGGCATTAAATAGACATATATAGACCAGTGGAATAGAACAGAAATCCCAGAAGTTTGTTTGTTTGTTTTGGTTGAACCCAGGGCCTCGCGCCTGCATGCTGTGCAAGTGCTGGACCACTGAGCTGCGCCCTCAGCCCATTTTTTTTTCTTTTTTTCTTTTTTGTTTTTTTTGTTTTTTGTTTTTTTACTTTTTGAGACAGGGTCTCGCTAAATTACGCAGAATGCCTCTGGTCTCAAGCTTGCGATCCTCCTGCCTCCACCTCCCATGCCACTGGGATTACAGGCGTGTGCCACGGCGCCCAGCTCAGAGATCCCAGAAGTAAGTCCATGTATGTATTGTCCACTGACCTTCATCAGAGGTGCCAATAACACATGATGAGGTGAGGACAGTCTCATCAGAGTATAGTACCAGGGAAATTGTATATCCATATTCAGAAGAATGAAATTGAGCCCTTATTTCACACTTCATTTAAAAAAAATCTACTCCAAATGGATTAAAGACTTAAGCGTCAGGTCAGAATATGTAAAACTACTTGAAAAAATGTAGACAAAGCTTTCTTGCCATTGGTCTGGGCAATTAATTTTTGGCTATGACCCCAAATGCACAAGTGTCAAAAAAAGAATAAGCACCCGTGCAGTGGCATATGCCTGCGATCCCAGTGACTCAGAGGTGGAGGCAGGAGGGTCACACAAATTTGAGTCCAGAGTCAGCCTACTTAACGTAAGGAGATGATTTCCTGTCTCAAGATTAAAAAAAATTAAAATTTAAAAGGAGACTGGGCTAGGGGTGCAGCCCAGTAGAGCACTTGCAAAATACACACAAAGGTTCTGGATTCAACACCCCAGTCCTGAAAAAGGAGGATGAGGAGACAAAAATGAAAAAGAAACAAGAAACAAGAAACAAATGAGATCGCATCAAACTAAAAAGCTTCTGCACTGCAAAGATAACAATCGACAGGACAAAGAGAAAACTTCCTGGGTGGGGGAAGTATTTGCAACCCCATATCCGATGTGGCTAATGTCCAAAACCACTTAAGAGTAAGAGAATAAATAACAGGATTAAAAAATGTCCATTGGGTTTAAATAGAGATTTCTTCAAATAAGACAGAGAAATGGCCAGGAGGTACGTAAAAAGAAAATCGCTATCATCAGAGAAAAACAAATTAAAGCCACAATCAGATATTACTTCACACTTGTGAGAATGGCTGTTATAAAAAAGACAAAGGTGTGTTGGTGAGTATGTAGAGAAAAGGGAACCCTTGTATAGCGTTGGTGGGAATAAAGTGGTAAAGCCATTATGAAAACAGTATGGAGTTTCCTCAAAAAGTTCAAAACAGAACCACTGTACGATCCAGTAATCCCAGTTCTGAGTATACAGAGAAAGGATATGAGATCAGTACATCGATAAGATAGCTCCACTCTCATATTCCTGACAGCTTTATTCACAGCAGCCAAGGTATAGAATCACTCTATCAGTCCATTAGCAGATGAATAGATGTAGAAAGAGTAGTATAAACACACTGTGGAATATTATAAAAGAAGAAATTCTGATATTTGTGACAATATGGATGAGCCCAGAGGGCCTTATAAGTGAAATAAGCCAGGCACAGAAAGAAATACTGCATAATCTTATTTACACATCAAATTTAAAATAGTTGAACTCATAGAAGTAGAGAAGAGAATGGTGGTTACCAAGAGTGATAGTTGTTGTTCTGTTGTTAGGTGCCTTTGAGTCAGGTCCGACTCATGGCAACCCTCAGAAGGTTTTCAATGGCTGATTGTTTCGGGATTGCTTCAGGAATGGATTGCCATGTTCTTCTTCCTTCTTCCGTTTTTGTGATGCCAGGGATCAAACCCAGGAGGGAAAAGAAGATATGTTGGTCAAAGGGTATAAAGTTTCAGTTAGACAGGATGAATAAGTTCTAGGGATCTTTAATAAGGGGCAGCTCAGTGTTAATTATTAGCAATGATTCCATTCTAGTTCTCATTTCATTATAGGATGTTTGGCTAGAGAAAGAATAGGACCAATTACATTATCTGACTTTTGGATTAAATTCTTTTACCTTTTACTTATTCCATAACATCATGCACATCAGAAATTTCCATGAGAATATCTTGGTTGGGTTTAAATTATCTAAAAGCAAAATATGGGGTCTATTTTTTCCAGCTTTTATCTACTTCTTTCAGGATTTAAAATTAATTTTACACAGACTGGGCAACATAGCAAGACCCTGTCTCAAAAATTAAATTAATATTACATTCATGTTTCAAAGGACTCTTACATAAAGAACAAATTGTAATGTGGGTCAAGATTATGGACAATATTCATTTTAACAATGAAATCAAGTATTATTAAGGGAGTCCTAATGGAAGTTGGAGCATGACACTCATGGAATCTTATTCAACGAAGCTCAAAATTATAGTTCAGGCCCTGCCTTAGTCTGTTTTGTGCTGCAGTAACAAAATACCACAGACTGGGTAATTTATAAATGACAGAAATGTATTTCTCACAGTTCTAGAGGTTGGGAATTCCAAAATCAAGGTGCTGGCATGTGGCTCTTGCCGTGGCTTTGAGTGGCGGGAGAATAAGCTAGCTGAATGCTGCATGAAGCCTCTTGTATAAGGGTCTTAATTCCATTCATGAGGGAAGAGCCCTCGTTATCTAATCACCCCTTAAAGTTCTTACCTTATAATATCACATTGCAAGTACTTGAATTTTAGGGGGGACACACTCAAACCACAGCAGGCCCTCTCCTAGGGAATACACTTGTTGTTGTTGTTGCTGTTGTTGTTGTTGTTGTTGTTTGGTGCCATCGAGTCAGCTCTGACTCATAGCGACCCTGTGTATAACAGAATGAAACACCTCCCAGCACTGTGCCATGCCCAGCACTATGTCAGTGCTTGTCTGCTATTCATAGGGTTTTCAATAACAGATTGTTTAGGGAGTAGGCTTCCAGGTGCTTTACCCATAAGGAACCCAGTTAGTAAAGGACAATCTCTGAATTTTTTATGCTGTAGAAGACAATAGGAAAAAAATCTGTATAAATGAACCTTGTTTTATTTCCATGCTTCTATTTCAAAGAGATATTTGGGTAAGATTGGCTACTGTGGAGAGAGGGAGATATATAATGACTGTGTTCATGACTCAGTTATTGTACTATACCTACTCTTATAAATAAATGTTTTATAATCTAAAGATCGATGGCTCAGGTGAAATGGTTCATAGCACACATCCAGGAAAACATGTGTGCAGAATTTCTTTAGTTCATGTATAAAGGTTGTGTTTGTGTCAGATGGGTTCAAAAGAGCTCAATAGAACCTTCATTCACTCATACATTACACCTAGAAGCCAAAACCTCCAAGTCAAAAGAGGTGTCTAGAAACAGGATTTTTTTGTGTCCTCTCCTTGGTCAGTGAAAGAAGACTGGTAGACCTTGGCCCTTATTGTCATTGTTGTTAGGTGTCATTGAGTCAGTTTGACTGATAGCAACCGTATGTACAACAGAAGGAAACCGCTCTCCAACACTGCGCCATGCCCTGCGTTATGTTAGTGCTTCTCTGCTATTCATAGGGTTTTCAGTGGCTGATTGTTTTGAGATTGTTTTGAGAGTGGGCTGCACATCTTTCTCCTATTTTTGTGGTGCTGGGGATCGAACCCAAGGCGTCAGAGTGGAGAGAAGTTTGGCCCTAGGCTTTCATATATGTTGATTGGTTGGTAAATTGGGAACTTAGCTATGAATCTGAAGATAGTGGTAAGGAATGGAGTGTGTGACCGATTGGATTGTGGTGAAATGTGCCAAGAGCAATGAATGCCTTCCAGACTGTCCTCTATCACTATTTATTCCTTTTTCAGAAAGTTTTAAGGAGTAATGATATTAAAAGGATGTTATAAAGTTTGGAAAAAAAAACAGTGAAAGTTGTTACTTAAACTGGAAAGGTCAATTTCTTTTATCATGTTGATTCTCCAGCCTTTTTCTGAGTTGGTAGGAGCTCAGATGGAGCCACATCTACTGGAAAGTGAAGAAAGGAATTGTGGGGAATTGTGACTGTACCAGAATGTGAGGAAATGTTTGTAGTTTTGTGAAGGTTCACGTCTGGGCTGGAGATGTAGCTCAGTGGTAGAATGCTTGCCTAGCATGCACAAAGCTCTGGGTTTGGTCCCTAATGCGTAAAAAAAGGAAAAAAGAAAAAAAAAAAAAAAAAAAGGACTGATGTCTGAGCTAAAGCTAAGGTATGGGAATTCACACAAATTGCATTGGGAAATTGACAAGTACATTGCGGTGCTTGCTTTCTTAAGTACTTAAAGACTTTTATCTAGGGAGGTTCCCTACCTGGAGCTACTTCTTCATGGCCCCATGTGCTGTGTTCATTGAAATAGCAGGACAAATGAAACATCTACAATACAGCTCTAGAAAGATGCACTGCACAAATGTCTCAAGTGAGTTTGAGTTCTCTTTGTGTAAAATTGTGTCACAAGGAAGACAGTTCCAAACCTAGAGACCCCATGGAATAAGTGAACTACAAGGTAACTATGGACTTTAGTTAGTAATAGTGTATCGATATCCGCTTATCAGTTATAACAAAAGCACTACAATGATGCAAGATGTTAATAATAGAGGAAACTGGGGTGGGGATGGAAGGAAGTAGTATGTAGGAACTCTGGACTTTCTGCTAAATTTTTCTGTAAACCTAAGCTGTTAAAACAAAATCTATTAATAATAATAATAAAAAAGAAACCCCATGTAATCATACCAGAGCCATTCACTAGATTGAAGGACTTTATTTCTTCTGTTGAAATAGAAAATTTCATGACTATGTCTTTAGAACATACTTCAGGCAACAATTCTCTGCTCCTCTTTGCTTCTTTTCTTTTCTTTTCACTTTTCTTTTTTTAAGATGAGGACTTGCTATGTAGCCCATGCCAGCCTTGAACTCACAATCCTCCTGTCCCAGCCTCCCCAGGGCTAGGATTACAGGTGTGTGCCACCACACCCAGCTTCCTCCTCCTCTTGTTTCAGCTTGACCTTTCACAGCAGGTTTTCATAGTCATGACACCCCAGGCACACTGAAGTCTGCTGGCTGTATTAAGCCACCTGTTTGCAAATCTAGCCCATGTTGCCTTGGAATAGTGCTGGGGCAGGAAAGGAGGTCGATGATCAAAATGAATGGAATCAAAATTACCAAGCTTGATTTTGACTGATAAGTATCAATGTGGAGAGGGTGCTACCATCCCAGTTTAATTGCTTCTAGGAAACTCTACTAGAATTGGCGGGGGGAGATACCTTTCTGGTAGATGACACTTTTCTGTTAGTTGGGTGGCACCAAATCATTTACACTCTCAGGAATATATGTTTCGGTGTCATTTTCCCAATAACAAGTAATAAGGGGATAACCTGTCCTCAAAAAAGTTTCAAATTGACACTCTGGCATTCTCGTTCCTCCTATTAACTTACAGTATACTCCTTCTATCAAGTGATTGCCTTTCTTACATCTTTCAACTCCATTCTTACATGGCACTACTTGGTTGTAACAGATCCTTTGCAACTCCGCATATGATATATTCAGGAAGTAATGTTCTGGCACACATTTGAGCTTATAGTGAACATTTGTGTACCTGACTTCTTCATTACACTTATCTCTAAGGTAGTAAAGTCTTTCGGAGGCAATGATCTTTTCTATGACTTTTTGGGGGGTAGGTGGTTTGGTAGGCCCAGTACCATATATTTCTTCTAAATAATCTGCAAACTCTTGGCTTATATTACCAGGGAACATATCCTTGTATCCCCCCTGAAGCCACCCTGGCAGAAGCAGCAGCAGCAGCAGCAGAGGCAGTGCGTACTTGGTGACTGCAGTCCTCATCTTTTCTCTGTGGGGACAAAAGTAATAAACAGAGATGTTCTATTGTGAGAAGGTGTTTGCTTCCACTTCCTGTGCAGGGCTCATTTCTACTATTGACTCTGGTTTATACTCTTAAGACTTTGAAAATCATTATGATTGACAGTTCAAAATTTATTTAAATACCTCTGAAATAATGACTATAAAATAATATTATCAGGTCTATGTTAGTCCTGACGGCAGTAGATAAACAAGGGGAAGGTGAAAGAGAGGAGATGGAGGAAGTGAGAGCAGAGCAGGAAGAAATGAAGGGGCCGAGAGGGAGGCATGGGAAAGGGAAACAAGGAGGGAGAAGGAAAAACAATAATAAAAGGAGAGGAGAAGGGCAGGTGAGAAGCAGAAAGGTTAAGAGCCCCTTGGGAGTGAGCAAGGGCAGCACAGAGGAGGCTCCCATGTTCCTTCCACCTGGAACAAATATATCTCATCCCTTCCAAAGAGTTAAAAAGTTGCACAGTAAAGAGCCATGAGTGACCCAGCCTCCCTTTCTTAATGTCCTGCTGTGATGAAGAAAAGGCTTCCACTTATGGCTTTTGTTTTCTTCTTACCCATATCTGGGTATAGATACCTTGAGGAAGGGGTGAAGCAGGGTCCATAGAAGCCAAGTGAATGCTAGGCTGAGCTGCTTCCTATGCCTGCTTCCTCCCCTCCTCCCCCTGCTTCAAAGCCTGGGACTGCTTTGTCCATTCTGTGAACTCCTCTGCCTAGTCTTGCCGGCAGCCATACTACACTGGCATCTGATCCTGCGTGATCTCAGAAGCTAAGCAGGGTTAGCCTGGTTAGTCCTTGGATGGGAGACCACCTGGGAATACTGGGTGCTATAAGCCTGGGAGAAGGACTTGGCAGCCCACTCCCGAAACAATTAGCCATTGAAAACCCCATGAATAGCAGAGAAGCACTGACATAATGCCAGGCATGGCACAGTTCCAGGGAGTGTTTCATTCTGTTGTACACAGGGTCGTTATGAGTTTGACTCAACTCAATGGCACCTAACAACTGCCTAGTCTTATCACTTAGCATAGTTCTTCTACTAAGGTGCATCACTTACCTTTTGCTTTTTTCATTCTCTTTATTTTTTTCTCTAAGGTAGACTTTATGGCTTTTGTTATGATTGGGTTTTTGCATTCCTAAACTCTTTCCATCTGGTGTGGCTGTCTGAACCTCATCATTAGAGATTTCATAGTCACCATATTACTTCTCCTCTGTGTCTCTGTCTGTTCACCCCATAGTGGACCACATAATATTTTCCACATGGTACTTTGAAAGTTTGTGAGGAAATGTCTTTGCTATACAAATGAAATATGCTAGGCAGATGATACACTTTCTGAAATAATTTAAAAAGAAAAATAAAATATTAATTGAGTCTGTATTAGTGATGCATATGATTATGCTGTCAGGTCATTATAAGTGATTTTTCTGGAAGTACTAGGGAGTTGAACTCAGGGCCTCACACATGATAGGCAAGTGCTTTACCACTGAACTGCACCCCAGCCCATGATAAATGATTTTTAAAAGACTTTCCTTATAGGAACCTGAGCAGTAGTAACACATACCCCAGGAATTCCTCCTTGCTTAAGCAAACACCAGGGTACAGTCCATTCTGTAGTATGAATTATCAGCTTTCATAGAGAACATTTGGGCTACTTTGTCATTTCCTATTCCTATTCCAAAACATTTGGGCTACTTTGTCATTTCCTATTCCTATTCCAAATCTGACTGTTCTTTATTAATTCTTTTTGAATTCTTTTTTTTTTTCTTCTGGACTTAAGATTTTTTTATTTTTTTATGTGGGGGTTGAACCCAGTGCCTCACACATATTTTGCAAGTGCTCTACCGCTGGGGTTCACCCCAAGCCATTTTTTATGTCTTATTTAGAGTGAGGGTCCAATGCTTCTGGCCTCGAACTTGTGATCCTCCTGGCTCTGCTTCCTCAGACACTGGGATTACAGGTGTGGGCCATGGTGTCTGGCTCCTCATTAATTCTCTAAGGACGCCTTCCTCTTAGAGAAAAGCAAGTACGTTAGGTCTACCAAGGAGCAGGCATTAGGGCCTGTCGTTGCCTGTGACCTTTTTAACACATTCAATCCTTGTCTGTTCTTCAGAGAATGGGTATTTCAAGGGCTGCGCTTAGGAGAATTTGATACTGGGAGTATTGACCTTGAACGAGAGGGTATCATCCTGGAGTTAAGAGGAGAGAAGAACAAATTTGGGCAGTTCGTAAGTACATTGTTGAGATTAACTTGACATAAAAGTAAGGATAACCTAGATAACATAATGAGAAATTAAACACCATGTACTGTGCTAAGGGGCTGAGATTTAGCTCAGTTGGTAGAGCACTGCGCTGCAGTCTCTGAGGTCCCAAGTTCAATTCCCAGCTCTGCAAAAATGGGAGAAGGGCCTGGCAATCCACTCCCAAGGCAATCCCGAAATAGTCAGCCATTGAAAACCCTATGAGGGTCGCTATGAGTTGGATACCGACTGACGGCACCTAACAACAACAACAACTGTGCTAAGGACCTAACAGACATTATTTTCATCACTGAAATAATCAGAGAATAAAAACACCACTAGATTCTTCTTCTTGTTGTTAGCATCTCCTCCAACCTGAATGGGTCTCTAAGAGTCGTAACCCAGAAACCCTGGCCTATGCGTCAGAGCGACGGTGTAGAGCTGTGGCAAGTTTTAGGTTTTGAATTTTCATCTCATGAATAGGAAAGTCCAAAAATTATAATGAGAAAGAAAGATGGACGTTGAAGGGCACAAGTTGGAAAGTAGAGACAGTAGGAAAGTCAAACACAGGGGTGCAGAGGATGGGAGAAGAAGTAAGAGTTACTCTAACATGGTGATGTAGAATAGGATCAAATGTAGGGCCTTGTACATGCTAGGCAAGTACTCTACGTCTGAGCTACATTCCCAGCATAAAAAACTTTTAAAGCTTATACTTTCCCCCAGCACTTAATAGCTAGAATACTAAGCTTCAAAAATTTATATAGTAAAATAATTGACAGAAATAATTTTTACTTAAGAGAGCCAAAAATTTTAAATTTGAAAATGAAACTATAAAGAAATTTAGAAAAGGTTAAACTGAGTCTGATAGGTACATACCAATAACAACAAACATGATAACAATAATAACCATTTAAATAAGAGCTAATATTTATTGAGACAGTCTTCTACATTCATGGAATTGTATTTTCTTTGGATGAACTACTTTCCAAAATTTATAAATATATCAGTCAATGAAATTTTAGTGATATAAAGTATTTTGTGATATAACGCCATAGTGATAGGAATGTCTGGCTGGCAGGGAGAGAAATCTCACACATATCACCTTAAACACAAGAACTCTATTGACTCACAGAAGATGGAAGTCCCAGAGGCTGGAGGAAGAAATTAAATTCGTCACTGGACTCTTATTTTCACGCTCTTCCACTCCACTCTTCTTTGTAGGTAACTTTGTTCTTATGTAGACTCTTTCTATGTGATGGCAGAGCCAGTCATTGTCACCACTGGTGCCTTATATGTAGGGTCACAGTGGCAAGAGCCGTCCTCCCCAACTTCATCCAACATGGGAAATCATTCTTCTGATTGGCCTTGCTTCTGTCCATGAATAAATACAGGGATGTGGCAACTTAGGACTGGTCAACCTGAAACATATATTATTCCTGAGGAAACAAAGGCAAAACCACATGATTAAAACCCCAGCAGAACTTCAAGTGCTGACAGAAGCACTGTTCCCTAATGCACAAAGAAGGAATGGAGGCCAAATGCAAAAGTGCATTATGAATGACTGGGGAGACATCAAAACACCAAACTATTTACCCCATGATTACAATTAACAAAAGTATAGGTTTCATGGAAAAGAAAGGAAAAATAAAATCTTAATGAAGTGTTATTCCTGAATGATATATTTCTGGCTAATTCCTTAGTTTAAAAATTGTCAATTTTGCAAATTCAAAAAAGTAAGAACAAAATATTGAAGAAATGAACTTTTAAGGTCTGGATTAGAGATGTTCTTTAATATTAAGTACCAATTCCCCAGAACCCCACAATTTGACTTTAGCAAACTCCTACTTTTCAGCAGCGTTGGAAAAGTCACTTCCATCATCTGAGTGGTTGAGAAAACATAGATTATAAATCTCAATCTTTTGAATTAGACTAACCTTTTTTGTTTGTTTGTTTGGTACCAGGAGGCTGAACCTAGGGCTTCGCACAAATTTTGCAAGTGCTTTGCCACTGATCAGAGCCCCTCAGCCCATTATTTATTTACTTTTTTATCTTTAAACGGGGTCTTGAACTTTTGATCCTCCTGCTTCTGTCTCTCAAGCTGCCGGGATTAAAAGCATGTGCCACTGTGCCTGGCTAGACTAACCTTTGTGAGTACATCCTAGGGTATGTTTTGTTAAATTTAATAAGAAATATCAAAGCTTTAACCATCTTTAAATTTATACTTTTCTTTTGGTACTGGGGGTTGAACCCAGGGCCTCACGCTAGCATGCTCTGCAAGTGCTGTACCACTGAGCTACACCCCCAGCCCATATTTTTACTTTTTTGAGACAGGGTCTTGCTAAATTACGCAGCCTGTCTCTGGTGAACTTGTGATCC
Organism: Pedetes capensis; assembly: GCA_007922755.1. NCBI lineage: Eukaryota > Metazoa > Chordata > Mammalia > Rodentia > Pedetidae > Pedetes > Pedetes capensis. The sequence goes on from VMDO01003179.1 coordinate 31,828, forward strand.
TTCTGCCTCTGACTCCCAAGTCGCTGGGATTACAGGGATGCGACACTGCACCTGGCTCCCAAATTTATACTTTTCACAAGCTTTTTGAAGCAATATTTATACCTCAGACTCATATCTATAACCCAACTGAGAATGGTATCCACTTTGGCAGGGCATGGTGGTGCATATCTGTAATCCTAGCACTTAGGAGGCTGAGTGGCAGGAGGATCATTTCTAGTTTGAGGCCAGCCTGGGATATATACTGAGTTCTAGGCCAGCCTGGACTACCAAGTAAAACCCTGTCTCAAAAAAAAAAAAAAAAAAAAAAAAAAAAAAAAAAAAAAAAAAAAAAAAAAAAAAAAAAAAAAAGAAAAGAAAAAAAAAGAAAAGAAAAAAGAAAAGAGCCGGGCGTGGTGGCACACGCCTGTAATCCCAGTGGTTTGGCAGGCGGAGGCAGGAGGATCACAAGTT
>VMDO01003179.1:32377-148959 GCA_007922755.1 Pedetes capensis
AAAAAAAAAAAAAAAAAAAAAAAAAAAAAAAAAAAAAAAAAAAAAAAAAAAAAAAAAAAAAAAAAAAAAAAAAAAAAAAAAAAAAAAAAAAAAAAAAAAAAAAAAAAAAAAAAAAAAAAAAAAAAAAAAAAAAAAAAAAAAAAAAAAAAAAAAAAAAAAAAAAAAAAAAAAGAAAAGAAAAGAAAAGAAAAGAACCAAAACCAAAAAGGAAAGAAAAGAAAAGAAAAGAAAAAGAGAAAAAACGTTGAGTACGATAATCCAGAGTAAAAAAAAATTACCATTATGGGGAAATTACAGGAAAATAAAAAAATCAACAATTACAGTGATATCTCATATCTTTTGCTCAATTCAAGATATTTCCTCATAGGGTCAATATAGAGGGATAAAGGGGGAGAGGAAAATCTCAATGTAAACAGTGCAACTTCATGAGTACATTGGAAAAATAGGGCAATAGAACCCAAATACGCATTTGGGTTTTACTACATGTTGGCCATAGGGCTCTATAAACCTTGTGGGTTGATGAAAGTGTAGCCAGAAGTGATGTAATGGTTGCAGAGTAGAAAAAGCCAATGCTGTATTACTTTGTACTCCATCATGATTAACCAATAAAGGAAGAGAAAAAAAAAAAAAAGAAAAAGATACTTCCTCACCCAGGGCCACTATAAAGATAGTGCGTATTGGTGGGTATTGGTGCTGACAGAGGTACACAGAACAAACACACAAGACTGAAGTTGCTCAATAATTGAATAAAATCAATCTTAGAGCACAACTGTGGAGAAGCTTTGACATCTCTTTTGGAAAAATGAGGTCAAGCCAGCTGTAGGGCCACAGAAATCTCTTCATATTCATTATAGGTGTTTTCCAGTTTTTTTTTTCTTTTCTTTGTAATGCTGAGGATCCAACTTAGTGCACTTTATCACTGAGCTACACCCCTAGACCCCCAAATTTATTTTTATTTGTGCCTTGTTTTGCTATTTTTATTTTATAATTCTCCAAGAATTTTTTGTGTTTGTTTCCTGAGATAGGATCTTGCTGTGTAGCTCTGGCTGGCCTTGAACTCAATGCAATCCCCTGCCTCTGCTTCCCAAATGCTGGGATTACAGGTGTGTGTCATCATGCCTGGATTTCTACAAGATTTTAAACAAATTATGATAAATGTACATTTGCTATTTTTTCTGTAAAGTTAGTATGAGTTTTGAAGGTGAGAGTGAGATATAACCACTACTTTTAATTTAATCTTTCTTAGAGATCAGGAATAGCATGAAAATAGAAATATGGAATATATTAAGATATTCTTAAGATAATATAAGATATTCTTATTGAATTTGCTTCAGAAAAGGGAAGTAAATTGAGCAATGCAATGGTCTCTATATTAAGAAAAATAACAGATTTCAGTATCCATGCTATATATACTCATATACACACATGTGTATGCAAACATATTCTTCTCAATTTATGATGGACTAGCAATCAAGGTAGCATTTCTTTTCATTAAGGCTATTAAATCAAAACAATAGAGTATGTTTCATAATTATAGAGTCAATAAGGGATGTCCTCACTAAATAAGAGCACAGACATAAAGGATATTATTAAAAGACTTGATTATACATTCATAGGTTGAATTATATACCCATATTCATAACTACACAGAAAATCTCACCAAAAAAGCAAGTAACAAAATAATAATATCTGATGTTAAGATAACATAGAGTTCTAAGACCCACACAGCTTAGAATAAGAATACTTTCTAACATCTCCAGTGTGAATTTGTATCTCAAACTCAAGTATCAGAAAAGTGCTAATTTCTTTTATGACTTCAACATACCTGCACCAAAACTCCAACTCTTGAGGGTATCAGAAATGATTATTTTAGGTGCCTTCCACCTTTCCTATTGAACTAGAAGAATTCAGGGATCTGAAGATGTCCTAGCAAAACAGAAAGTCCAGTTCTTTGTATGTGGGTGTCAGTTGGCATCATTATAGTTTCTTTTTGTTATAAATGATCTTAACATTGAGCACAGTACTGTCCCCCACTACTTTCCAGATATCAAAAAAAAAAAATGATTTAACACAAATGCCATTAATATTTCGTTATTCTCGAACTATGAAGATCTGAAGATATGACAACCTCTTGTACTACAGAAATAAACGAAGTTCTCCATTTCTCTTCAGTCTTCTATAGCAATGAAAACAGAATGCAAATTTACAACTTAATGAAGAATTTTACCAAAATAGTTCCTTTAAAAGTCTCTATGATGTACAAAAGATACATGTTTCCTATATAAGGGACACTTAAAAGATGAGTTACATGAAGTTATTGTTTAAAGTAGGACTTTTTTCCCATCCCTAGTTACCAGCCTCAACATTTATGCTTTGTTTCACTCTTAGGAGCAAAGTTCACCTTATAGAGGGAATTTTTCTGTCTTACTTGCAGGTAAAGGTGTTCCTATGATTAAATGCTGGCCAATGACATATAAGTGTTCATTTTCAGGACTCCCAAGAAGTTTCCTTAAAAGAGAAGGAGGCCCTTTGGTCCTACCAAGCTCTCTCCTGATTCTGATCTGGAATGTGTATGTGTTGACTGTAAGTTCAGCTGCTATCTTGTCCTGAGAATGTCCTTAGGAATAGAAATCACACCTGATCTGCCCAGAGGGGAGCCCTGGGAGTTCATGCTCAGGTGAAAACATGGGCACTTGGCACCAGTCCTGCAGTGCTTTACCTCCAGATTTCTTTTACATAAGAAAGAAGAGCTTTAACCTTATTTAAGTTGTTAGTGCTTTGTTTTCTATCTTATTTTCTAGTAAATTGTTGAACCTAATCCCAACCGGTATACACACTTCTGGCCCAATGGAAGGGCGAAATCACTAAGGAGGGCATCAAGCAGCCTCCTTCTCAGGAGCACTGAGGACAGATCAGCCAGGAGCCACACCTGGAAAGGTAGCCAGATGTTGTCCATCCCTAAGAGGCAAGTAATAATCATCAAAGAGACAACACTATCGAAAGCAATGATGTTATCTTTAGGTTCCCAAAGCCTGTGTTACAAACACTGTATGAGATGAATTTAGTTCCTTCTACTTTGATAGCTTAGCCTGCAGCGGTGCACCACTGTGGCACCCGATCCCGTCAGATCTTGGAAGCTAAGCAGGGTCTGGCCTAGTTAGTACTTGGATAGGAGACCACCTGGGAACACCACGTGCTGTTGGGTTGGGAAAAGGACCTGGCAACCCACTCCCCCAAAAAACAATCAGCCGTTGAAAACCCTATGAATGGCAGAGAAGCACTGACAATAGTGTTTCACCTGTTGTACATAGGGTTGCTATGAGTTGGACACTGACTTGACGGCACCTAACAACAACAACAGCAACAACTTTTGTACCTTACCAATGGGACCATGTTCCACTTAAATCAGATACAGCCTGCAGCCATACCACTGTGGCATCTGATTCCGTCAGATCTCAGAAGCTAAGCAGGGTCAGGCCTGGTTAGTACTTAGATGGGAGACCGCCTGGGAACACCAGGTGCTGTAGGCTTGGGGGAAGGACCTGGTAACCCACTTCCAAAAATCAATCAGCCTTTGAAATCCTTTTGAATAGCAGAGAAGCACCAATAATAATGTTTCATCTGTTGTACGTAGTGTTGCTATGAGTGGGATACCGACTTGACAGGCACTAACAACAAGAAGTCAGATACTTCTAAATCCATCAATGTCATGGGCATGGACTTAATTGAATATTTCTCTAAATAATGGGAAGTCTCAAAGAGTTTGGATTAAGTAAAATAATAATAATAACAACAATGACTGTAATTTAGTAGCTGCCTTTTGACTAAGGATTTGATGCTTTCATTTTTTTAATTTAAAATTATTTTTAAAAATTTGAATACAAAATAATGGGTTTCATTATGACATTTTCATACATGTATATTATGTACTTTGCTCATCTTTGCACCCTCCCAGTATCTTCTTTTGCCTCTCCCAATCCCACTGGTACCCTCTCTCCCCCAAAAAAGTTTCCCTTCTATATGAGGCTCCATTTTGATTAGTACTAATGGTATAATACTCTGTAACCCCTTAAGTAAAAGTAGTTACTATCTTACTGTTTCCTACCCTGACAAGGTACATCACACAGGATCAAGGGTGAGATAAAAGGAGCTGTGATATGCAGCCATGGTAAGAGGATTGTATAAAATGTTTGGTATTATGCTCACTTGTCAATCTCTTCTCAGATTGCATCCATTGTGAACTGATTGTTCTAGATGCTTCCTTTCCTTTAAATCCTTATGTCTGTGAAAATGGACTAATAAGTCTCAGATTAGCAAAACTGTATGTGGCACCTGCTAAGCATCACTCCTGATTTCTTTCTTAGTTCCTATAAAATTTGCATACAATCCATGCATTTCTCAGCTTCTTCATCACAAACCTTAAGCTATCATCATGAGTATAACTTTGCCATAACTTGTCTGCTTTCCTACTAAAGAAAAAGAAAGGCCATTTAGCTCCTTAAACTTACAGAAACTCTATTTATGTAGAAATACTTCAGATTTGGTTTATACATTAAAGAGAGCGAGAGAGAAAATAAAAGGACTAGGATCATCTTCCAGACAAGATGGAGTATACAGATCTGACTTACTTCCCACCTGAAACAGAACAGAAAAGAAAAGAACAACAAAATGCTTGAAAAATTATTTTCAAAACACTGAACATAAGGTCTCAAAACACATGGATTGAGGAATTTATACCACTGCATCAGCCACCACCTAAAGTTTCTTCAGATTCCAGGTTTCCCTGAGAACCATGAGGACTCCGAGGAAGAAACCAGTATCTCACACTTCCATTCTATGATTAGCTCACCCATAGGGATGGACAGAGTCTGGCTGCTCTTCACGGTGTTCCTCCTGGCTGCTCTGTCCCCAGTGTTGCTGGAGAAGGGGCTGAGAAGGGGCTGCCAGATGCCCTCCTTAGGGATTTCACCTTTCTTTCTTTTTTTTTTTTTTTTTTTTTTGGTGGTACTGGGGGTTGAACCCAGGACCTCACGCTTCCATGCTTTGCAAGTGCTGGACCACTGAGCTGCACCCTTAGCACATTTTTTAAAATACTTTTTAAGATAGGATCTCACTAAATTATGCAGACTGCTTCTGGTCTTGAACCTGCTATCATCCTGCCTCCACCTTCTGAGCCGCTGAGATTACAAGCCTGCGCCACTGTGCCTGGCTGCGATTTCACCTTTCCAGTTGGCCAGAAGGCCTTGCTGGAAATCCAGTACTAAATTTAGATGGAGCAGGATTAGATGCTGATTTGCCTCTCCACAAGACAAAACTTTAGTTACATTGTTTGTTTTTGTGGTAACAGGTTGAACTGAGGACTTTCTGCATGCCAACCACATGCTCTGCTACTGAGCTACAGCCCCAGTCCAACCTTAGTTTCTAAACAAAGAAAATCAGATGAAGTTTACACTACAGAGACTAAAGTTCACGATTACATGTTCAGCTTTGACAATACATTCAGTATCATTTCTGAGACTGTTGGTATGGTGTTTGCTCTGCTCCGGGTCCTGGCCCTGGGGGCAGAACCCCACGCAGAGCAGAAGACAGGGACCCGCTGCTCTAGAGCTGGTTTTGATGACGGAGATCCCACTCTCCAGGAGGCTGGATGGATGGTAACAGCTCAGCTTTATTTCCCCAACAGCCACTCTGCTTAATGATGTTGTTCCCTGAAGAGCTCTGCAGACAACAGCTCAGTGTTAACAGCTCTGTGATGTTCCAGCTCAGTGTTACAGCTTTTAGGTGTTACATCTCAGTGTTATAGCTCTTGTTGGTCATGGCTCATTGCTGTTAGGCTCAGCTCAGCTCAGTCTAGCTGTTCCCCGTCCAGCAGCTCTCCGCCCATCCAGTAGCTGCCCCATCCAACCAGTTGCTCTCTGAACTCCTGTGTGCCGTGCTCATAAGCATTTGGTTAGCCAATCAGCGGTTAGGATGTCTCTGACTGGATGATAGGGTGGAACCAATCAGATGCTGTCTTGCCCTAGGGCATAGCCATTTAGGGATACTAGATGACTGGCCAATCAGGAGACATATTCAAGTGGGGTGAACGGGAGTAACCTATCAGATGGCTAGAGAGTGGAGGAGGGACATGCCCTAGCTGTATCAGGCAGGGGCCATCCTGCCTTAACATCTTGCCCCAGCCTCGTGGACTCAAGCCGGGTGTGCCAAAGGCGAGCTGTTAACCGAGCCCTGGGCAAGCCTTAGGCCTTGAGGTGGGCTAGATACGCCTCTAGCCAAGCTGACTCAGAGCCATTCTCTTTCCTTTCCTCTCTAGACCGTATCCCTACATGAGATGATGATTTTCTTTGAATTAATCTTGTGTAATATCAAGAACAGGCATAAGAACAAGAAAATTGAAAAATATATACCACTGGCACAGATATGTAGTTTATGTACTGGGAGATAACCTGGGATCTATCAATAGCATCAAGGCCAGACTAAGCATAGGTAGCAACATACAAACTTTAGTCATTTGAAGTTCATGTTCAAAACATATAAAAAGGAACTTTGACAGAGTCAGTTTCTGGTCTATGGATAATTTGGTGGTCTTGATATTTCTGTCAGCCATTTAGCTTTATATGCTGAAAGTCTATTTCAAAATATGAGCAAAAATAGAACTTAAAGCTCCACACTAGCTGTTCAAAAAAGAGGTGGAAAATGTAATGAACTATTAGAGTCAAGACCTTGAATAGTCTTTTCCAAAATATCTGCATGTGTGAAACAAGTGTAATTTCTTTTTTTTTTTTCAGTGCTGGGAATGGAATCTAAGGCCTCCTGCATGCTAAGTACTCTACAATTGATCTATACTCTCCGCCCCAAAACAAGTGTAATTTAAATATGAAAGCAAAGTCTTCACTTTCTGTATAACTATTCTTATTGATCCAATTGTACTTGAATGTATAACAGGAATATTTTGTAAAATACAGGTGTAATTGAATGAAGACATATTAAAAACTACATTTTGCTGAGTTTGAAAAAAATTTTCAAATATTGAAGATGGTTTAAATAAATGAACATTGGGCCTAAAGGAAACACCAAATAATTTGATTTTGAAAGTTTCTTTTATCCAAGACTTTCTTTGTAAATGTGGCAATTGCAAATTAATTGTAGAAGTTTTCAATATATTAAGTTACAAGTCCTCTGAGAATTACCGAATTATGGGTTGACTGTATCAACGTTTTTCTATTTACATATTTATCTCTCCTATCATATATATAGAAGTATAGCTTTGAAATTAAATAACATTTTTGAAATCTTTATAGCCAAATATACTTTGATGTAAAATATTAGCAAAAATTATTTTATATACTTATCCTGCATTCAGAAAAACTGAAATTTTAATCCTACTTCATATATACCATTTAAAATTGCTCCCCTACATCATTAAAAATCAAATTTCCAATTTATTGACATACCCAAGGGAGAAGAACTAAAAATAGAAGGCATAGAAAATCTATTTAATGAAATAATAGCAGAAAATTTCCCACATCTTGGAGAAGGGGTGGATATCTAGGTATAGGAGGTATTTAAGCATCAAATAGGTAATGACCAGAGAAGAATCTCTCCATGACATATTATTAAATTGCCAAAAGTACAGGACAAAGAGAGAATATTAAAATCTGCAAAAGAGAGACACCAAGTCACATGTCAAAATAAACCCATTAGAGTAATACCAGATTTCTAATCAACAACCCTAAAAGGACAGGAGGATATGGAGTGGTGTATTTAAAGTCCTGAAAGAAAATAATTGCCAACCAAGATTGTCACACCTAGCAAAGTTGTCCTTTAGAATTGAAGGAGAAATAAAGACCTTCTAAGATAATCTTAAACTAAGGGAATTCATGACCACTCAACCAGTCTCAGCCTCCTGAGTGCTGGGATTACAAGTATGTTCCACCATACCCAGTTTTGAAGAACATCTTTTCAAAAGAATAGAGTCATTGAAGAAGTTTGAGGGGAAAATTTAAAATTCCTTGCATCAAACAAAAATGGAAACATAACATACCAAAAACCATGAAATACAGTAAAAGCAGTACCAAGAGGGAAATTTACAACAATGAGTGCCTACATAAAAAAAGAAAAGAAAAAGAAAGCAACAACTATAAACCAATATCCCTCAGAAGTGTAGATATGAAAATCCTCCATAAAATACTTGCAAGTCAAATTCAACCACACATTAAAATATCAAAGACCATATGCATGCATGGAAATATCACAGTGAATCCTACTAAACTGTACAATTAATGTGTTAATAACTATAATTTTTAGAAAAGGCCATAAATCATGATCAAGTCAGTTTGATTCCAGAGATGCAAGGATGGTTCAACATATGTAAATCAATAATTATACTACATCACATAAATAGGATCAAGAATTAAAAAACCCACATGATTATTTTTAATCAATGCATAAAAAGCATTTGATGGAATTCAGAATCTCTTCATGATAAAAGTCTTGAGTAAACTAAGCATAGAAAAATCATACCTCAACATAGTAAAGGCAATATATAACAAACCTGTAGCCAACACACACACACAAATTGAGTTTGTATAAAAACTGATGAAATCTGAGTAAAGCCAATAGTTTGGTTAACACCATTGCCATTTGTTTCTATAGTATACTATGTAAGATGTTCACATTGGTGAAAGGTAGGCAAATGAGAAATAGGGCTGCAATAAAATTCTACAACTTCCTATGAATTTATAATTTTTTTTAATTAGAGTATTTTAAAAAATGAGCCAACAAGTCTTCATTGACATGGAAAAAGAATCAGGACATATTTTTATGGAAAAAGAAGTCTCAGAATTAAATGTATAATATGATCCAATTTATGTTTTAAAATGTATACACACACATATATGTATCTGTGAAGAGAAAGGTCTGGTCTTATACTGAACATATTGATTTCCTTATCTCCTGGCACAATATACAAAATACTTAATATTTCAATGACATGAACAGCAACCAATAAGAATTGCTGTTTTAAAATGAGTCACTGGATTGGGTGTGAGTATAATATCAAACGTTAACTTTCTCCTATTTGAAGTTGTTAGACTAAGTAGGCATTGATTTATAATTTCAGGCCCAAAACACTTAAATATACACATATTCAAAGGAATTAGAATGGGTCTCTGACAAGTATAGATTTGGATTTACTAAGATGGGGTTTAGCTCAGTTGCTTGAGTGCCTCACTGCACTCTCTGAGGACCCAGATTTGATCCCCAGCATGGCAAAAATGGGAGAAGGACACGGAAATCCACTTCCGAAGCAATTCTGAAGCAATCAGATATTGAAAACCCTGTGAGGGTCACTAGGAGTCGAACCCAACTTGATGGACCCTAACAACATACAACAAGATAGTAATGTAAATTATATGTAGGTGCCAAAGGTGTGCCAATATGGCCATAGTTCAAAAGTAAAGATGGGAATGGAAACCTCTATCCTTCCCAAGGGGTTACCTGATCCTTTTCTTCATAAAAGGGAGGAAATAAGAGAAATTTCCCTAGTTCTTGGCCCTTCAGTCAACATTGCTGGTTGATCATTGAAGTAGACTCAGAAAAGGATTTAACTGGAAAGTGTGATATGTCCAGGACTGCATTCACTGCTCCTGATACCATTTTCACTGCTGAACAGTACTCTGATAAAGGAGAAATGGTGTAAAAAGTCAATGGACACAAGTGCTAGGGAAGATGTGGAGCAATGGGAACATTTCTGGTAGGAATGCAAATGGTATACCACTTTGGAGGACAGTTTGGAAGTTTCTTATAAAGTTAAACATAGACTGACCATACAACACAGCAATCATAATCCTAGGTATTTACTCAACTAATTTAAAAAGTTATGTCTACATAAAAACGTGCATGTGAATGTTATAACTGCTTTACAAATAATTCCTTAAAACTGGGAGAAGCCAAGATGTTCTTCAATAGGTGAATGGATATACAAACTTTGTCTCATCCTATGGAATACTTTTTTGCAATCAACAGTGACAAACTAGAAGCCAAGGGTGGTGGCGCATGTTTATAATCCCATCCCTCAGGAGGCTGAGGCAGGGGGACTGAAGTGAATTTGAGGCCAGCCTGGTCTACATAGCAAGTTCCAGGATAGCCTGGGCCACACAGTGAGACCCTGTCTCAAGAGGAAAAAAAAAAAAAGCAAAAACAAAAACAAACCCCGAAAAGTAATATTAAGTGCTATTACTAAATGAAAGGATCCAGTCTCAGAAGGCTACAGATATATGATTCCATTTTCCATTATGAATAAGTCAAAGGTATAAAAACAGATCTGTCCCAGAAGTGTAACCGGAGTGCTCCTTGGAAACAAGAATGGTCAGTCTGCATCTTACGTATTTTGGACATGTTGTCAGGAGGGACCAATATCTGGAAAAGGACATCATATTTGGCAGAGTGGCAGGTCAACAAAAAAAAAAAAGGAAGACCCTCCACTAGATGGATTGACACAGTGTCTGCAACAATGTGCTAAAATATAAAAAAGATCATGTGCATGGCACATTGTCAGGTGGTGTTTCCTTCTGTTGTACACAGGGTAGTTATGAGTCAGACCCAACTCGATGGCACCTAATAACGTACAACAAAATAGAAACAGAAGAAAGAGCAATGATTGACAGGAGGTTGGGGCATGTTAGCTAGATGAAGTGTATAGGATTTTTTTTTTTAGAGATGTAAACTATTCTGTATGACACGTAGATACAAAACATTATCTATTTGTCAAAATCCAGCATGGAGTGAAGTTTAATATATATGTCATAAGGGAGAGTCAGATTTTGGGGAAGGGTATTTGTTTTTTCCTTTTACAGCTTCTAAAGCTGCATTCCTTGGTTTGTGGCTCCTTTCACTATCTCTAAAACCAACATTATAACATTTTATTTCAATTTATCATATCGCCTTCTTCTACTCTAGATTATCAGTCTAGATAATCCAAAATAATTTCTACATCCACAAAATTCTTTAATTTAACCACATCTACATAGTCTCTTTTGCCATACTTCGTAACAGTTTCCAGTTCTTAGGATTAGTACCATAACATTTTGGGGGAAACCTACCACAATCCTGTGCCTGCAGCCATACCACTGTGGTATTCCATCCTGTCAGATCTCAGAAGCTAACCAAGATTGGACCTGGTTAGTACTTGGATAGGAGATGGCCTGGGAACACTAGGTGCTGTAGGCTTGGGAGAAGGACTTACCAACCCACTCCCAAAAAGCAATCAGCCATTGAAAACCCTATGAATAGCAGAGAAGCATGACAATAGTGTTTCGTCTGTTGTACGTAGGGTCACTATGAGTCAGACACCAACTCAACAGCATCTAACAACAATAATCGTGTGGGACAAAAGCACACAAATTCTTAACCCTAGTACCCAAAGTTTCCTCACCATCTCTCTACAACCATATTTCTCCTTGCTCTTATTCATGTATTTCTTCCAGTTTCTAGTATCTTTTTCTTCTTCTGTTCAAATCTTAATTATTGTAATAGACTGTCCTTCAAGTTCAAGATTTTACTTCTTCTTTCAAGGGAACCTAAACTGATTACTTCAAACAAGAGATACATATTCCTCTCTTAAAATATTATTGCTTTATATCCAATACAGTGTAGTTATTCTTGTTAGGTGCTTGGAGACGAGTCTGACTCATAACGGCTTTATGTATGTTGTTGTTAGGTGCCGTTGAGTCGGTATCCGACTCATAGCGACCCTCATAGGGTTTTCAATGGCTGACTGTTTCGGGATTGCCTTGGGGGTGGATTGTCAGGTCCTTCTCCCATTTTTGCGGTGCTGGGAATTGAACTCAGGACCTCAGAGACTGCAGTGCAGTGCTCTACCCACTGAGCTAAATCCCAGCCCCTGGCTGGTCTAACAGAATGAAACACTACCCAACAATGTGCCATGCACATGATCTTTTTATGTTTGAGCCCATTGTTGCAGTTACTGTGTTTCTACTCCTTTTGAGTCATGCCCCATCAGCAAAAGGAGGTCCTAGGGGCTTTACTCCATTTCCATCATTAAAGTTGACTCTACTTTGAGGAGGCAACTCTTCCCCAGTCATCTTTTGAATGCCTTACAGCCTGGGTGAGGACCTCATTTTCCAGCACTGTATTTGGCAGTGCTTCTCTACTAAACAATCTCTGCTATTCACAGGGTTTTCAGTGGCAAATGGGTTCAGAGGTGCACTGCCTGGAGCTTCTCCTAGTTTGTCTTAGTCTGGAAGCTCAGGTGAAACCTGTCCACCATGGGTGGCCCTTTTGGTATCCAAGATACTGGTGGCATAGCTTTCAGGATCATAACAACACACAAGCCCTCATAACACAACAAGCTGACAGACACATTTATTTATGCCTTATGTACACAAAGGCTGACACAGTGCCTTACATGTGGAAGTTTCTCAGTTGTTTGCCTGTAAATGTCTCCTATTTACTAACCACTTGATTATCATACTGCCCTCATAATAGGCCATCTCACAGCAATCTCATTATATTTCCCTCCACTGGGTCCAATGGCCTATTCAGCTACTCTGGCCCTACTGAGAGTGCCTTTCAAGTTTTATAGTTTATGGGCAAGTTATGGTCAGACATAAGGAATACAACTGCAATTTTTAAAAAATCCACGAACATATTTTTGAACTGTGCAAATTAAATTAATATCATTGCTACAAACTAACTGAAATTCATGTGCATTATCATACTGCATGGTAATTAGGCATGAAGGAGAGACACACAGGAAAAAAAAACCCATAAAGTTGAGTGGTACAAAGTTTAAAAGGGAAACAGAATACAGAAACTGTGGCAAGGTGCAAGTGGGAGATGTGTATCCAGGGTACAATCTATTCAAGAGGACAGGATATGGAAATTGACCGAGGAGGGAGAGAAGGGGAGAGAGGGGGAAGGCGTGAGAAAAGGGAGTGAGAGCGTATGCCGTGCATGGCTTGTTCAGCTCCTCTCCCAGTCCTGTGCCCTCACCCCGTTCCTCCTCTAACAGGCCCCTGCTTCCTGTGCACAGGAGAGTTTCAGAAGGGCCATTTAATGTGACAGGCCAGGGAGCTCAGGTCACATTCTCATGCAGATCACAGAGTTCCACAGACAGCCTGGGCTGGGGAGAACAAGGAGAGAACATGCATAGCCCAGAGCTCTCACATGCCCAGGGCAAGACAAGCCTACCCAGGCCCTGCGATGAGGTCTTGACCTTGAATGCCACTAGAGCCAGATGTGGCTGAGCTGAGTCTCTTACCTAGAAGAGGTGTAAGAGGAGAAGGCCAGGAGCCAGGTAAAGCAGCTGAACATGCAGAGGACCTAGTTTCAATCGCCTTACCTCCAACTCCTCTCCAGAAAGGCAACAAGACAAAACAGTTTGTTTTCCCAGGAGAGCATGAGGCTCTCTCCTTTCCTGTACCTAGGCCAGCACTATGTTATTTTCTTCATCTTCTTTCTGCTGATTCGGCAGATTCAAAACTGATAGCACATTGTTTTTACTTGTATTACATTTATTCGGAAGGAAAATGGTTTTTCAAAGCTATTAATGCCTATTTCTTCTTTGGTTAATTTTCTGTTTGTGTCTCTTGCTTATTTTATTGTATGTATGTTCATCTTTCTCTTATTAAACTGACCTCTTTATTAAAGGTGTCAACATTCTGATAGTCATGCAGACATTGATTTTCTTTTCCAATTGCATACTTAGCACAGTACCCTGATAATCATAATAAAAAATAACAACCATCATTTAATCCTGAAAGCAATCTTGTGTTGTTGTTGTTGTTAGGTGCCGTAGAGTCGTGCTCAACTCATAGCGACCCCCATAGGGTTTTCAATGGCAGATTGTTTCGGGATTGCCTTGGGAGTGGGTTGCCATCTTGTGAGATAGAGTTTATTCATGAGCAATCCAGAATTACTTTTTATATAGTTATGGGCAAGTTTGCTTGTTTGTTTGTTAGTAAAAATGAGCATCTAAAACTATGGCCTGTGGTAGCTGCATGTGGTGACTCATGCCTATAATCCCTACAACTTGGTAGGTGGAGGCAGGAGGATCTCAGGTTCCAGGCCAGAGGCAGCCCATGTAAGTTAGAGAAACCTTGTCTCAAGATTAAAAAATTAAAAACAAGTTGAGGGTACAGTCCAGTGGTAGAACACTTGCAAAGTATATGCAAAGCCCTGAGTTCAACCCCTGAGTACTGAAAAGATAAAAAAAAGTATGACCTGTGGAGTCAGATTGTCCTTGCTTGCTTCTGGGAGGAGGGGCATTTGTTATGTGTCTGACCTTGTATGTTGCCTAAAGGTTTTGTGCTTCCTCACAAAACCTCCTGTTTCTTCCTCACTGTGAGCATAAAAATAGTGTCTACTTAATGGGCCTTCTGAGACTAAAAAGAGTGTATGTGTCACTTAGACCACATAGTAAAAGCTCAATTTTTGTTATTACAATTGTTATTGGCAGTGACCATCTTTGGGATCATTGTTGTATATGATTTTGGAAAAGTTTAGTAGCCTTCACATACATAAAGGATTAAGGATTCAGAAGTCATTTATCCTCAATTTTCCATTTCTCTGGTCAGAGGAGTAAAATATATGCATTTCTTGTATATGTCTCCTTCAGTTTCTCAGCCACTGTCTTGGAAACATGAGTAGCCCCTACAGTGCCCTTGCATTTACTTCCAGATATATTCATGACGATGGACTTCTGGCATAAAAAGACTGCTTCACAACTCTGGGAGACTGTGTAGGAGATGGACACTGTTTGAGTTAAATTGAATTATTCTGCCTCAGTATTGCCCTCAAAAGCTCTGCATATATAAGGACTAGAGTTAGAATGTTCTATGACAGAGCAAGGCTGGGATTTAGCTCAGTTGGTAGAGCACCGCTCTGTAGTCTCTGAGGTCTCTGGTTAAATTTCCGGCACTGCAAAAATGGAAGAAGGATGTGGCAATCCACTCCTCAGGCAATCCTGAAACAGTCAGCCATTGAAAACCCATGACTCGACGGCACCTCACAACAACAACAACATAACTAGAATAAAAACTTTTAGTTCATCTAGTCCAGTGTTGTTCAAACTTTGACACACATCACCAAACCTAACACACTCGTTAAAGAACAACACACTATAGTCTTTCCTTTGATCTCTAGAATTCAAATCTCTGGAACTGTGGCCCATCGAATTGTACTTAATAACAATTCCTAAAGTTATTAAATTTGTTAGGGGATGGCCAAGCTCATGGGTCAGAATCTCAGCATATAGGGTTAAAAATATAAATGTTTATTTTCCTCTCCTATAACAGTCCCCAGTGAGCAATACATAAGGGCAAAATAACTGCTTAACACAGTTATTCAGGGATGTGGCTTCCTTCCATTTTGCTGTTCAGTCCATTCCTGGGACACTGTCATCATCTGCATGATTAGAGTTGGTACATATTCATGTCCATGTTGGGATCTAGCTGTGGAGAAGAAGAAGATGACAGGAGGCCAGTGAATTTTGGTAAGAGCTGGATTTGGAAAGGGTCCACACCACCCCTGCTCAGAGGGCCTGGGAGAGGATGTGGGGGTCTAGGGAATGAGGAGGCGACCTGAAACCTCTGCTGCTGTGATCCTAATGCACACCTAAAAGAAGCCAGTTCTAATCCAATATTCACATGGTATAGCCAAGGAGATTGAATCCCAGTGAGGTTATACGACCTTTGGGGTGAGCCCCCTCTTATAACCTACATGGGAATTTATCTCTGATGTTGCAAAGGCTCTTCTCCCTTTAGGACCATCCTGGGTGCTTGAGGCTAGGCACTTGCTTTCACTTCAGAATCGCCATTTAAAAGAAATTCCACATACTTTAGGTTGGGAAAATAAAAGGAATGGTTAGAGACAAGATGAACCATTCTCTTAGGTTGAATACCCCTTCTCAACATCTCTTCTGTAATCCTCTCTACCCCTCCATCCTCAGCTTCCTTTCTCCACCTGGCTCTCCCTTCCATGGCTGTTGTTATAATTCGATCTATGCCCTTTACCACCGCATTCCATTCCATCTTTTCCTTTTAGCTGCAGAGGTATATCTGCCTCTGCATTATTTTTCTAACAAGTGCAAGGGACACTTGGACTGTTTCTGGTCAGGTCTGGCTCATGGGACTGAGTGAACAGAGATGAGGGAGAAAAGGGAGGGAGGGGATTGGGGCACGTCTACCCGAGGAGGAAAGACAAAGGCATAACACAATCTGTGGACCGTGAAGACACCTGCCTCAAAGCCACAGAGACAGGGCAGGAGCTGGAGACAGGCTGGGTGAGAAGAGACTGAATATGAGCCTGAGGAACTTTGGTGTGAAGCTATAAGAACAAAGGAGCCCCCTTTGGTTTGGGAGCAGAAAAGGGATTCAGTGAAAACTTAGTCGAAAATCTGAAATCCCCTACCCATTTCTTTATAAGGGACCTTGTTATTGGTTAGGTGCCCTCGAGTCAGTGTCCGAGTCACAGTGACCCTACATAAAACAGGCAAAACGCTATTGTCAGTGCTTCTCTACTGTTCATAGGGTTTTCAATGGCAGATGGACTTTGGGGAGTGGGTTGCCAGGTCTGTCTCCCAAGCCTACAGCACCTGGTGTTCCCAGGCTGTCTCCCATTCAAGTGGCCTGACCCTGCTTAGCTCCCGAGATCTGACGGGATCAGATGCCACAGTAGTACAGCTGTAGGCTATCAGGGACCTTAGGATGCACATTATGTCAAAGGAGTGACAGGTTTTGAGTGCCAAAAGTGCTGTCCTTCTATGGCATCTCCACATTCATCATCTTTCAGGCCTCACAGTGTGATAAGGGTGACAAAGGACTGGAAGGCAGAGCTCCTGATTCCTTCAGAGACGTGGACTGTTCTGTCTTATCTAAGCCTCTCTAAAGGATGCTCCTGGCCTAAAGAGAGGTATCTCTCCTGGGTCTTTGCTCCTCTTTTCTGGTAAGGGAAGATGTCTGTTCTAGGCAGGGTTGGCTTTTTCTTGCACATTACAAGAAAATTTTCTCAGGGCTTAATTAGTTGCTTCCCTGGGGATGACATGCCCTTCGGCCAGAGCTGGAAGACTTACTGTGGGAAAGAAGTTAATCACATGTGAACTAAATTTGAACCACAAGGAGACCACTTAGACTGATCTGCTGTGGATGGAACCCACCCTTCCATTTGGAGAGGGAGTGATAGCATCAGACTCACCACCTGAAACCACCCCTGGACTGGAACTCATGAAGCACATTGCCCTTCCTTTGTTCTGGGTTCTCCTCCTACCAAGTAGAGAAATTAGGGACACAGGCATTTCCTTCTGTCACTCTCTTTGGCTGCCAAGTGCAAATTGAGTGCTAACTTAGTATCTGTTTGGCCAGACCAGCAATGAATGTTTATTTAAGCAGCCACCCCACTGAGAAGGAAAACTCAGCTAAAAGCCACAAAAAATATTGTAATGTTGCATATTGGTTGGTTGCCAGAGTTTTGCAGTTCCAATATAATGAAAGTTCTGGACCAAATGTGAAAAAAACGTTGGTAAAACTGACATATAATAAGTTACTTATAAGAAAAATGTTATAGTGGCAGAACATTCATCTATTTAAAATTAGAACTTTAAAAAAGAATAGTCTCAAGATGGAGGGAACATATAAGTGGAGGGAAGAGAGGCTTACATGTGCATGTCAGTGGTCAAGATTACTCTCCATGCCTTGGGCAGAGTGCTGAACCATGAAGACTTTCAAATAAATAGCTGGTAATGAAAATATTCACTGCAATATCAGAAGGCATTGTGACTGAAACTTGGCACTGACTTCTTATTCTCATCTGTCTACCTTCCGTATTTCTCAGTGGCTTGCCATTCCTCTTCCACAGCCCCAGAAGAGCAAGATTTTGCTTGAGTAAAAATTGCAGAAAGAAGCCGGGCACGATGGCGCTGCCTGTAATCCCTGTGACTCAGGAGGCAGAGGCAGGAGGATTGCAAGTTTGAGACCAGAGGCAGTCTGTGTAATTTAACGAGACCTTGTCTCAAAAAGTAACAAAATGGGCTGGGGGTGCAGCTCAGTGGTCCAGCACTTGCAAAGCATGCAAGTACAAGACCCTGGATTCAACCCCCAGTATCACAAAAATAAAATGCAGGAAGAGCTTTATTTCTTCTCTTTGAGGCAACCTGTAAGAAAGGGATAATGGCAGAGGAATAGAGGTTGCATACATAGTGCTGGAGCAGCAGCTAAGCTGAGGGGTCTTTTTCCTTTGGCGTCTCTTGGAGGACAAGCAACTCACAGGTCAGGTGATGGGGGCTCACATTTGTGTATGCACAACAATGCTCACATGCCTTTTTTCTTCTTCTCTCTTTATTGGTAAATGTTGGTGGGTTACAGAGTAATACAGGATTGGCTTTTTCCATTATGCAACTATTACATCACTTTTGGTTATATTTTTATCAATTTACAAGGTTTATGGAAACTTGACTAATGTGTAGTAAAACGCAGATGCATATTTGGGTTATATTCCCCTATTTTTCCCATGTACTCATGACAATGCTCACACTTAAGAGCTGCAGTGATATTAGCAGTACAATTAACTTTTAATTATCCGCATTGGTTTGGAGCTTCTCTCCTTAATTTTGCCCAGTTGTGTGGACTCAGTTTTTTTTTTATTTCATAGCTGGGCTAAGATGGAATTTGGAGAAAGAGTGTGTGTAACACAGGAGAGAGAGAGAGAGAGAGAGAGAGAGAGAGAGGGAGAGCGAAATAGAAAGAGAGAGGAGGAGGAGGAGGGGGAGAGGGAGATATCTGCATTCCAGGATGAGTTAAAAATTTTAATTGAATTAATCCACAGTTTTGGATTTTTTTCACTCTTCCAATTAGTATAAATAATTGAGTTTATTGTAGTACTAAAGGGTAGATAGGAAGACAGAAGGAAAGAAGCAATAATGAACATGAACATGCCATTCTTTATATAGACCCTTGTCCCAAAGCCCTGGGAGATTTACAATTTAGAGCCACTGACTAACCAGCTCATCAGAGAATGACCTGTGAGCACTGTCAACATCTTCTTCAATGAGGTAACACTGTGGTATTGGCACCGGGGGAACAGTTTGCCTGTAGAGAGCTGGCACATAGTGTTCTCCAATTCCGGGCTCTCGCAGCAGCTCATTCCAGGATTCTGTCCACACTTGCAGCTGGGGGACTTATAGACACTGTGGATCACTTCCACAGAGCCACGGATGAAGTTACTGCCCAGTTTGCATGACCCATTAACTTCTAAAACTTCTCTCCAGACCATCATGTCCTTGCAACACTCTTTGTCATTACTCAAACTGTCGCCCTTAGGAAATGTCAGTAACGAAGAAAGCATAACATCTTTAGATGTGCCGAGGCTGATATTTTTATCTAACATGGTCAAGTTAATTAATACCTCAGTGGTTTGTTTTGCTTGACCACTTTTCACCATGGTGTATTGCATCTCTTCCTTTGCAAATTCTTCTCCTTTAATCATCTCCATTATGCTTCCTGGAGTTCCTGCAAGAACCAACCTCAGGCTAAGCAAGAGCAAAGAGAAGGTCTCCATCTCAGATACAGTGTAATAATCTCTTCTGCAGGAAAGAGAAAAAGGAAAAGATAAAAATGAAAAGAAGATTAAGGAGATAGTTTTCTCATCCTTATGGTAGTTATTCCTATGAGTGATCACTAGATATAAGACTCCTATATATGTTAATGGAAGTATGACACAGTGAAAAGACAATCAGCTGTGGGGTCTGAATACCCAGATTAAAAATCTCTGCTTCTCCACCTACAAACAATTCACTCCACCTCATTTAACCTCATTATACCATCTGAAAGAAAGAAAGAAAGAAAGAAAGAAGAAACTGTGATAGTTTTAAAGGGCTGGAATCAAGTATTTATTTATTTCTCTTCTTTTTCCCTTTTTTATGCTCTCATTGTTGGCGTCTACAATCTCCAGGGTGGGACACAATCATCTCACGGCACACATCCCTCACTATTACTCTGTCTCCCACAACCCCACACAAGACCTAGCACATGGTAGCCACATGAAAGACACAAAAACAAACAAAACACGCAGTGTCATTTCTCCTTCTCTCATTACTTCTCCCATCCCTTCTCACAGGATTTCTGTCTTTACCGATTCCTTTGGCAAGTTGATCCTGTAGAGGATTCCAGCTTGGTGTAGGGTAGCAGTAGAAGTGTTTGTATCCTGGGAGTTTCTGTTATTGGGTCTGAGGGAAGGAGGGGCAAGAAGGGGTAGAGAGATTTGTATGAGATTGACGTAGGAGACAGTGTGGAGCCAAGGACAGTCAGCGAGGACTGAACAAAGTGTCCCTTTGGCAGTCAGAATCTCAGTGACCCAGGAAGTAGCTACTTTTTCTTCTGGGAAGTCTTCTCTATTTCTACTTAAACCTAAAGTGTTTTTTCTTTTCTACAACCCTACAGCACAGATTACCTTGCCCTTCATTTTACATGATTGTTTTCATTATTTTAGTTAGGTGACACATGCCAATTTATTCCCCCTCTTACTAAGGCTGACAATCCTTGGACCTGGAACCCAGTTTCTGATAATTGTTATTATCAGAATTACACACTGAACCATACATACACTAGTTTCTAAATAATACTTGCCAACAGCATAACATGGCTTATCTAGTGTAGGAAATCCTTTATTTGAGGTTAATGCTGGAAAAGCAATAATGAGAATCCCAGGAAAGATACTTTTTTACCATAGTTATCCTTTCTCTCACTCTAGAAATATCCCATATTTTCCTCCTACCTCCAAAAGCTTCTTTTTCTTTTATATACCTCTCCTGTAATATCACTCATTCCTTTCTAACCACTTGTCACCCTTCTAATCCCATCAAAGCACCACTTGCAAGGACACTGTCTCAGAATTCTTGAAAGTCTAATCCGCCTGAGCCCAGTAGCCAAGGTCTCTACTTATTCTGGCTCCAACTAAGGTTTTAAAGTTTGTCTCCAATTATTTGCTACATAAATGTGGTCTGGTCAATCAATGTGACCCTATCTACTTTGAATATACTATATGAGGTCTTTTCTCCCTTTTCCTCCTCTCTTTTCTGCCTTCAAAATCTGATTCAGATCCCATTATATTTTCTCACTACTTAAATCTACCAAATGCATTTTTTATTTCTCTGAACCTCTTATCCCTCTCTTTTTGTCTTCTTTAGAGAGTAGGTCTCACTGTATAGCTCAGGCTGGTAATGAACTCGAGATCCCCGTGCCTTGGCCTCCTGAGTGCTGGGGTCCCAGGTGTGCCCTACCCCATCCTGCATCACTCACTTCTTTCCCCATTCATTTGAATTAGTGCACATGGACTTTTTAAATGGTCATATTTTGGTTTTCAATGTTCTGTGTGTAAAATTAGCTCCAAGAACTAGCATCAAGAATGTGTAAGTGGAGGCAGAGCACTGGGTGCAGAAGAGATCAAACTTGGAGGCTGCAGATCCACCTCTTCTGGGATAGGTGTGGCTGCCATCCCAGACTTGCAGGCAGGGAGACTTGCAGGCAGCGAAGTGAAGTGGCGTGCAGGACCTGGCATGTGGTAATGGCCGGCAAGTGCTTCTAGGCTTGTGATGGAATGATTGGAGCCTGATGGATCCACAGAAAGAGAAGGGAGGGGCTAAAACCAGTTTGTAGTGACTCTATTGGGACATGTTGAGGACAAGGAACATCCACATACCGGAACCCAGAACTTTGCCAGCAGTTTTACCATTTGGGCCAGGTCATAGGGACTGGAGGAAGGATTAGCCTGAAGCATGGCAATAAATCTACATTGCTCCTTCAGGCGTGCAAAAGGAACAAATTCAGCCAGAAGACATGGTTGTTTGTGACATAAATGAACAGGACATAAATGGACCTCGAGCATCTAAGAAGCTCAAAACAAAACAAAAACAAACAAACCCCAGTGTGCTCCCCTTTCACAAAGGCTTACCTAATGAGAGGAGCAGGCGCGGTATTTATATCGATTCTAAAGCTGCTGTCATGGCCACCCTTGTCTTTCCCAGATTGGAGTTTAAAATAACCCATTGAGAGATGATAAAAAGAATAAAGAAATGTGCCTCAGAAGGGCATGACAGCTGAGATGATATGTTAATGGTACCCGTTATTGAGGACACTTCAGAGGTGAAAGACCTCAAAGAACAAATGGCTTGTGCAATGACTGAGTACCTGGACACCTGTGCAGTACTGATCAGGCCACAGAGTCCACACATGGGAGAAACATGGGAGATGGACAACACTAGGTGTGAGGGTTATGACTATTTTTTTGATATTGCTGTATCAATGAAGAAAGTAGGACTTGATCCTTCACAGCTCCTAGTTGGAGAAAATGGAATTGTATACACAAAATACAAGTCTAATTATCTACAGAAACAGAGCTAAACTTAATTATTACTTAAATGAAACTTGATTATTTTTTAATGAATTGAAAATTTCCATGATGCTAGTAATTTGTCACTGAAGACTACAGATGAGCATATTTAAATCTCTTCTGATATTGAATATTTGCCTATAGTCTCATAATTTTAAGTGACAGGCAGATTGTATAAGCCTTAAGAATTGGGTTGATGTGTTGTTGGCAGATTATGAAGGTTGAATGGGCATGTTCCTGTGTGTTCCTTGGAAGTATGCCTTGAGCCTAGACTTGGTGCATGTTGGGGAGAGGAAGGAAGAAGCATTTATAAAGAATTAATCTTGTTTCCCAAACTTCTGCATCCTTTGCCACTGATGTCAGTAGTAAGGTGATATGTCAAAACAGAAAGACAATGAAAAGAAAAATAAAAAATAGGAGCTGTTTGCCTTTTTGAAACATGTGCCATATTTCAAGTAGGCAGAATTCACAGCTACCTATGTTGTTAGGTACTCATTAAAATAATAATAGTAATAACCCCCCAAACTACATATATCTAAAATGTCACAACTCACTTGAATTGGATTTTGATCCATATTGAATGAAAGAGCTATGAGGGTAAAAATGCAGTAGACTGTCTCAGTTACTTGCAATTCAATGGGAATTCATTAGTCTGCAAGATTTGTTTATAATTAGAAGAGAGGAGTTGGGGGAGGAAGGGAAGTAAAGGCACTGAAAAGGAAAGAACAAACGATCATAAAGCCTAGGGATAAGGCCAAGAAAACGAATCAGAGTTCAGCAAATATAAGCAGAGGCCTAAAGGACATGTTTCATCTACTTCAAAGTTTTGCCCAGGAAATGATGCTACCAAGACACAAGTCACAGGCTTGGGACCACCTGCTGCTGCTCAATTTCCATGCAGATGGTGAAGGCTCTGCTCACTTGTTGGGACTCAAAGCTCAAGGAAGACAACAATGACTACAGGATTCCCACAGAGAAATGAATAATAAAACTCAGCTGGGAAAGGACCATTTCGATGGAAGAAGCCTTAAGACTGGCTGAGCTTTGCCTACTTACAAGGTCATAAAGTGTCCTTTACTGGAGATTGTTACCTTCCTTCCCCATAAATCCAGTCAATTAGTTAGAACTTGATGCTTACAAAAACAGAGCTAACAACTCTGAGCATAGGTGTACCTCTTTCTTTGATATGACCTTGAATTAAGTCCAAATGGTCAATGCAACAGTTGAAGTCTCTCAACCAAAAAGTCCAGGACAGAAAGTGCCCTGTAAAGCCCAGGAATTGCTCATGCCTGCGCTTTCCACTCACTGTATGAGTCCCTGCCTCTCAGATACAGGGTGGAAATGCCATTGCTTGGAATTAACAACTCCATAAGCCAAACCTTACTTGCCCATAACCCTTTATTTCTTACTATTTCCCTCCCATTACTGAGCTTCCCCTCCAGTAAAGCCAGTTTCTGCACTACCTAAGAAAGAATTGTAGGGTGAAGACTTGGTAAGAACCTCAACGATTACCTAGTTGGAGCCCTTTACTTTACAGATGAGGAAACTAGGGGTCCTCCTATTCTTCCTTTTCCTTCTGGCTGTAAAGTTCCTAGACCTCCTGCTGAACACAAGGTAACGAACGAAACAATGACTTCAGTTGCAAGAACTAAAAGGGAAAAGGAATTAATAGTCTGGTTTAAAGTTCTCTTGGTTCCCTCCTGAATTTCAAAGTGGAGAAACACTGAACTCTTGAGAGTCTCAGTCCTTCCCTGTTATTGTTGTTAGGTGCCATTGAGTCAAGGTCGACTCATAGTGACCCTCATCAGGTTTTCAATGGCTGATTGTTTCTGGATTGTTTTTTGAGAGTGGACTGCCACATCCTTCTCCCAACAATCCTTCCCTAGGAAATCCTTATTCATGTTTCTGCACAGTCTTTAGGGGAAATGGTTTCTGACCAGTCCAGCTCCTTCCCATCAGTGGCAGTAAGGGGTGCTGTAGCCCAGGGTTACCCTCTGCCTTGAGGACAGTCCCTTCTGGAGACCTCTTTTCAAGCGATGCCTGGTCTTTGATTCCATCGCACAAATGAATTGCAGCACAAATCAGAGCAGAATTGCAGAGTTTATTAGGTAAAAGTAAAGGATAGTACATGCTTCAGAGTATAAAGAGAGAGATGAGCATAGGTGTCTTCACAATGGGATTTGGGGGCTTTTGAAATTACATTGCTCAACAGGGTCCCAGCAGGTACATGATATAGATTTACAGATAAGAAAAGAAACATTGTTAAAATGCCTAGATTGAAATAATTGAGGAAATTTCTGCTATATTTGGTCACTAGGAAATTACCTAGGCCTGTTAATTTTAATCATAGTCCATGATCTGATTGCTGAGCTTACAGAAGCACTGGTTTCTGTGCAGGCAGTTCTCATGGCAGCTTTCCTTTTTTGGTTGTGTTGGAATCTTGACTGATAAGACTCAGACCAGATCCCAGGGTGAAAAGCCCTTTACTTCCCATGTCCCCCCCCACACACCCCATTTTCCCTGTCTTTTTATTCTACCTCAATTCTGACCTTCATTTTACTTTCTTTTGAGGCACAGAGGAGCTGCTGGAAGGGTGGTGTGAGTTGTGTGCTCCATCTTCAGAAAGGACCCTAGGGGTGATCCCAATTGCTTCTACCCCTAGGATCAGGGCCAGGAATAGGGTGAAGTGAATGAGGCACTCAATCCAGGCACAAAACTTAAGGGGTGCCAAAAAACTCATCAATCAAGACAGATAATGTTGCAATACAATATTTTTAAAAAGTAAAAGTGATGCAATGTAATTAATCCTTGCTGTACAAACTTAAATGACAGGGTCTGACCTTATGATGGTATAACTCATGGAACTCATGTCACCCTCATCTGAGCCCTGTTAGGCTGGATCTTTAAAATGTAAATATTTTGTGCATCAAGAATTTTTGCTTTGATTTTGTCCTTTTAGAATATTGACTTCATGTTGTTTATCTAGATTACTGGGTGGGGGGATTCCCCCTTAAGTTTTGCACCTGAAGAGACTATCTTACCCATTTTATCTTAATTCAGCCCTGGCTCAGATTCACTCTTTGCTCTCATTAAATGATTCAAAGACAAGGAACAAAAAAATAAAACACATGTGGAGTTTATGATTTAATTCAGTAAATTTTTTTTTAATTGAAGTAGAATGAAATGATTGTTTCTTAGCAATCCTGGAAGGATAGATCAATTACCATGTCACTCATTGCATTACCTGTGTACACAGTTCAGCTCTGCCTCAGGGACAACCAGTCCCATAGCAGCGAGAGAGGAAAAAAGGGGGCCACAGACTCAGGTACAGATCTCAAGTTATTCAACATATCCCTGGAAATTAACTGGCCCCAACTCATCACAAGTGATGAAAATAAATCCCTCTCTGGGGGAGATGTGGTACCTGCAGGCAGGGTATGCAGTGCCATCAATGAGCTGACAGACTGTCATTTTGAACTTTGTCTCACTTTGGAAGCAGGAAACGGAGTGGTTTTGACAAGTCGTCTTCTTGGGAGAAAAGCAAATGCTGTTGATTCTTTGAGGCCTCTCGTGGATGAAGACATGCTCCTTTTTGCATGTGTTGTCAGGCTCCCGGATGACTCTCTGTAGGACCATATACGTACAGTACCTTGCAGGAACACCATTGTGAGGGTAGTCCACGTGCAAGTGTTCTAAGGATGTCACCATTATACCCTCATTCAGCTCGTTTTCCCAGAAGAGAAGCAGCAAGAAAATGATCACCATTAATATCATCAGGGGTAAGAGTCCCTTCACATCTCTGGCTCTAACTCCTGTTAGGTAAACAAGACAGAAAGGAGCAGTGAACAGTCAGATTCCTTCTGCTCTAATCCCTGACTGATCCTCCATCTTTTTAGGATACTTTTATTTCCTATTCGCTGCTAATTAAAATCACATTGACCTGGAAAAATCCAGCTGCAGGTACAGCTCCCCAAGAAAGACCTTTCAGACCATTTCAGCTCTCAGAGTTTGGTATTTAACTGGTCGCTAGTTATTCCCATTAGGTTTGGTGTCTACACACTCCTTGATAGTAAGAACATCTCCCACTTCTCCCATAGCATTTAAAATGCTTAACACAGAGCTGAACGCATCGAAAGCACTCAAAACTACCTATACCAGATAGTTTTGTTCATATTCCTTTCCTACATTGTTTTCAACCATAATCCCACCCAATTCCACATGCTTTTCCCACTGTCTGCTAGTCTGGTGTTCCCCTATCCTTCCCAGTTCCTCGGTGTTAATTCTGCTGGCGTCTACACTGCCTCCTCTCACCTGTGGTTCTTGCTGCTCCTCTCAAAGGTAACATGACCTTTTGCTCATGAAGCCAAGAAAATCTCATGTGTCTTGCTGTTCCCTGACAATAACTGACAGGGAGCCAGATGAATGTGGGGAGGGCAAAAGAAGAAAGAGCAGAAAGGGAGGGACCTGTAGAGCAGTGTGCTTGGGTGCTATTAAAAAAGAAGTTAGCTTCAGAGGGAGAGCCAGGGAAGGCAGATCCTGAATATGTCCTCGTTAAACAGTTATAGACTTTGCAGACACTTAGTGAGGGCCTCATGTGTGCCAGTCACAGTATTGTCCATTTTCTAAAAGCAAAACAAAACAAAAAACAAAACTTTTTTTTCCCCACAACTGCTAAGGATTGAACCAAAGGCTTCATGCATGCTAGGCAAGCATCCTACCACTGAGCTACATTTCTGGCCCCTCATCTTTCCAATTTTCAATTAGCCATTACTACAACCTATGAAAGAACTATTGTTTTCATTTTATTTAGAAAGAAATGAGTTCCAGAAAGGTTAAGGTGGAGATGTGAAACTATAAGGGTAGTGAGTCTCACCCTCTCAATGCGGAACACTTGAATTCTAATTTTAGTAAATTTCATTCCCACATGGTATCTAGGAGAGGGCAAAAACAATTCTCTGTCATTAACATGAATCTTGATACAGCTCTGGGCTCTGGAAGAGTATGGCAATAGTTTCTAAACTCTGCTGAACATTTAAAACACCGGGTGAGTTAAAAAAAAAAAAAATGCTGGCTTCCACCTTAAGCCATTCAGCTTCACTTGTTATTGGGTGTGAGCTGGGTTG
Organism: Pedetes capensis; assembly: GCA_007922755.1. Lineage (NCBI taxonomy): Eukaryota > Metazoa > Chordata > Mammalia > Rodentia > Pedetidae > Pedetes > Pedetes capensis. Next base: position 59,902 of record VMDO01003179.1, read on the forward strand.
GGAGAGTCTCCTTGTTATTGTAACATGCAGAAAAATTTGAAAACTGCTTAACTATGATAAACTTGGGAAGCCTACATGGGAAATGGGTGGTTGGAGGCTTAGTAAAAACATAGTGGCTCAAAGGTGTTGAGACAATAGAAATTATTTTGTTGCTGTCATCTCCTGGTGAAGTGATAAAGGGATGAAAAAGATGGACTTAATTTTACTAAGCTCTGAAAATCATTTCTCTCTCCCCCGCCATCATTTCCCTCCACCTCCCCCACTGAAATTGAGCCTGGGGTCTCCTACACCTAGGCAAGTGTTCTACCACAGAGCCACCCTCCCAGCCCCGTCTCTAGAGAGACAATGTCTCCTCTGCACATATCTGTGTTATAGAAATCAAGCTGTGCTCTGCTCTAAGTTACTCCATATTGTACAAAACAATAGCTCTCCGGCTGTGCCTTGCCCTGAGTGACTCCATTTTGTAAAAGAGGAGTTTGTTCCATTCTGAGTACAAAGGCTGAGGCCAAATGACGCTGCACCTTGTTTGTGCAAGGTAACTAGAACAAATCACAAGGCACAAACTGCTAAATAACTTATTTGTGCAAATAAAATATTATCACTTAGGAACTTATCAAAATAGATCAGGAACACATGGGCACATGGGTGTATTAAAACCACATCAGAAAAACCAGGCCCAAGAACTTGTCAAGCAACCACACCAATGACCGATGCAACCTCCTCACCTGGGCCTTGTAAAAGGAGGGGCTCTTAACACTGGGGTTCACTGGCTTCCACTGACCTGGGTCATCAGACCCACTGGTGCATGCAGCATGGGAATGACAGGAGGTGAACTCTCAACTCTCCCTGGGGCTTCAGCTCAGAATGACTATCTGCCTGAGGCAGCCCACTTGAATTGCCATTTGGTAAAACCCAGCTCTGCATCTTGAACCAGCTCTGTGCTTGGAATTAGCACTGTGCCTTGAAACAGCTCTGTGACTGGACAGTTATGTCAGTGTCATATCTAACCACCTGCAGTGACTCTCTTTACTTCTCTACCAGCTCCCTGCTCTTGTCTTCAGCCTCTTTAAACACAAAGCCTATTTAACTCTTTCATAGCCATCCTGTAGTATGGGTGTGTGTGTGTGTGTGTGTGTGTGTGTGTGTGTGTGTGTGTGTGTGTGTATAGCCATACCATGCTAGCATCTGATCTCGTCTGATCTCGGAAGCTAAGCAGGGTTGGCCTGGTTAGTCCTTGGATGGGAGGCCACCTGGGAATACTGGATGCCATAGGCTTGGGAGAAGGACCTGGTATCCCACTCCCAAAACAGTCAGCCATTGAAAACTCTATGAATAGCAGAAAAACACTGACAATAGTGCCGGGCATGACACATGTTGGGGAGTGTTTCATCTGTTGTACATAGGGTCACTATGAGTCAGACCCGACACGACAGCACCTAACACCAACAACGATATATATATATATATATATATAGTATGAAGTGTAATGTGTGATATGAGAGTTAATATTAGTGATTGAGATTGGAATAAAAGAACCTAGAATTGCCAACAGTCATGTCTATAAAGTGAAACCAGTACTACTTGGTAAATTAAAGCCAACAAAATTGATGTTGCTTGTGAATTTATTGTTAGTAAATAAATTTTGATATTGTGGAAAGACACAAATATCTGTCTATGTAACTTGCTCATGCCCATGTCTTTCTAATTGGTAAGAAGAAAATCATTGTGAGGTTTTAAAGAGGGGTCTAGAGAGAACAGAAAATTCTGGAAAATGCCTCAGAAATGCATCTCTTGCCAAGTGTGGTGGCACATGTGTGTAATCCCAACACTTAGGAGGCTGAGGCAGGAGGACTGCGAGTTCAAGAGGCCAGCCTGAGATACATAGTGAGACAGACCCCACCGCAGAAAAGAAAAAAAATACATCTCTTCCTAACAAAAGCATGATTTCAAACCATGAAAATGAGTAACCAGTAGGTTATTATTATTTTCCCAAAACTTCAATTCTAGGTGTCTTTTCAAGATTCAAACTGTCCTATTTTGGATATGTGTTGCACAATGCTATAAAGATATAAGTGTGTAATTTATTTTTACAAACCTTCAAATTAAGAAAATCTGATTTTTACATCATGTTACAGAAACCTTTCCATTGTATAAAAAGAAATTTATCTATAATGTGTTCATTTTTTCCTGCCAAGACTCACAAATAGCTGAACTACTGGTGTCATATTGAGTTTATGGGTAGGGAAGCAACCCTTTTCACAAAAGATACCGTAACTGAAGCACCTAAGTCTGTTCCTGTATTTCAGAGCACTACCCTCCAGAGCCTATAGCCATATCACTGTGGTGTCCAATCCTGTCAGATCTTGAAAGCTAAGCAGGGTCAGGCCTGGTTAGTACTTAGATGGGGGAAATGCCTGGAAACACCAGGTGCTGTAGGCTTGGGAGGAGGACCTGGCAACCCACTCCCAAAAATCAATCCATCATTGAAAACCCTATGAATAGCAGAGAAGCACTAACAATAGTGTTTCACCTGTTGTACGTAGGGTTGCTATGAGTTGGACACTGACTTGATGACATCTAATATCAATAGCATGTTGTTGTTGTTAGGTGCCATACAGTCGGTATCCGACTCATAGCAACCCTTATAGGGTTTTCAATGGCTGAGTGCTTCGGGATTGCCTTGGGAGTGGATTGCCAGGCCCTTCTCCCATTAATATCAACAACAACCCTCCAGAAATAGAGTGGTGACGGAGTCTAAATGTTAACTAGCGGTGGCATCTTCAAAAAATATTTATAATGTCTAAAACCATATAAAGATTAACACTGAGATATAAGGAACTCCCCTGTATCATCAACAAAAAGGTAAGAAACCCCAAACTGGGGAGAAATTGATAGAAACTATGAAAAGCCAATTTCAGAAGATGAACACAAAATGGCTAATAAGCAAAACTCAACTTCATTAGTAATCAAGGAAATGGAAACTAAAATAACAAAGAGATATCAGTTTATAACAATCATTACCAAAAAGTTGTTGTTGTTAGGTGCCATTGAGTCAGGTCTGACTCATAGAGACCCTATGTGCAACAGAACAAAGCACTATCCAATTCTGTGCCAGGCACATGATCTTATTTATGCTTAAGCCCATTGTTGCAGACACTGTGTCAATCCATCTAGTTGAGGGTTTTCCTTTTTTTCGTTGATCTGCCACTCTCCCAAACACGATGTCCTTCTCCAGGAATTGGTCCCTCCTGACTAATGTCCAGGGAATATGTGAAAACTAGTATCAAATAATAAATATGTTGCCGGGCATGAAAATTGCTGTGAGAATACTAAAAAATCTGGAAATATTTGGTGAAATTCAGGATGGGTACACTACCACTGGGTGTGGTGGCACTCACGTGTAACCCCAGCACTAGGGAGTGGGGGGCAGGAGGATCATGAATTCAAGTCCACCTTGGGCTATGTAGTGAGACCCTGTCACCCCCAAAAAGTGTACCTAGAGACTTTGTAATTCCAAGAAACCCATGTGAGTGAGAGAAATAGAAGCAGGCATGAAGAATAAATGAGAAAAACAATGAAATTGAATACAACAAAATAAAGGCCTAGCATAGGCCATGAAGGGAATATGATAAACTCCATGCCGTGTTCTTGAGGAGGAGAGAGAAGGAAGGAGGGAGAGAGGAAAGGTGAGAGGAAAATAAGCAAGAGGAGGAGTAGGGGAGAAGAAGGAGGAGAAAGAAAAGAAAGAAAGGAAAGGAAAAAAGGCCTATTTTCAGATTGTTGTATTTGTTTCAGATTGTTGTATTCACAAATCTCCCATAATCTTCACTTTGCTGGGCTTTAGGTTAACTCACAGGAGGCTGGAGGAGGCAGATAGCTGCTAGAAACTCAGATTTGGGTCATGATGTAAGATACCATTAGTAAGTCCCTTAATTACTCACTTTATCAAAGGAGCAAGCTGTGCTACTGGATTGCTAGAGACCCACCAGCTCCAAAATTGTATGTTCTGGTCAGTGGCCTCAAGGTGACAGCAGAGGTAATGAACAACTGCTCTGGGTGCCTTTGGCTGCCATGCACAAAGTCTGAGTATGTTTAGGCCATGTAGAGAAGCCACATCGATAGAAAGAGATGCCCAGCTCTAGGTGTTTCCACCCTCCTACAGGAAACAGTGGCATTTATCTAATGTACTACAAATGTTGGCCCCTGGCAGAGTTTTCATAATTTCCATTGCCACACTTATCTGAAGGCAACATAGCAGATTGTATTTTTCAAAAAAATAGCTACAAAATATTTTCCATCTTATATACTCTCCCAGAACTGTGCTACTCCTCTATCAAGAAATAGTCTGTCTTTCCTGTGAAGGTGGGTGGGCTTCCGTGCTTGCTCCCAGTGGCACAGTATGGTGCAAGTGACCCTGTGTGACTGTGGAGACTGGGTCACACAGCTTCCACCTAGTGGTGGCTTGCTCGAGACATTTACTCTGAGGACCTTTAGTTGCTATGCACCAGGTCCAAGCTGAAGCGACCACCTGGACCTCATGGATGGAGAACAACGCACAAGGAGCTCCAGCTGTGTGAGTTCCCTGATGCCTGAGCCTTCTCAGCCCAGGTGACAGGCAGGTGAATGAAAGGCCTGTGAGGTGACCCAGGTCCAGCCGCTAGGTCCATAAAACCCTATGTAAGTCCTCAAGCAAGAACTGGGCAATCCCATCTACGTGGAGCCGGTCAGAAGGGAGGAGTATTCAGCTGGGAGTTTTTGGGAAGAGTCTGCACAAAGTAAAGAAGAATTGCTACAACTAAGGCCTCATCAATAATTCAGGGACTTAAAGAAGTTAGGTTACTTCTCTTTTATTTAACAGTTCAAGATGAGACTCCAGATTCTGTTTACATAATATTCAAGTGCACTTTTCCAAAAATGTACATACTTTCTCAGAAAATGTCTAAGAATTATTACATGGCAGATACCAGATTATGCAGCCACTTTTTAAATTGACAAAGACTAATTGTATGTGTTTATGGGGTATGGTGTGATGTTTTGATATATGCATTCATTGTGGAATGATTATATCAAGTTAATTAGCATATCCATCACCACAGATACTTCTCTCTTTTCTTGTAGTAGAAACATTTCATTTAAGCAATTTTGAAATATGCCATACATTATTAACCATGGTCACCATGCCGTGCAATAGATCCTGAGAATGTATTTCTTTTATCTGACTGAATCTTTGTACCTTTTGGCCAATAGCTCCCCATTCCCCACCCCTACCCCATCCTCTAATAACCACCATTTTACTGTTCCATACATTCTATGTTTTAAAGATTCCTTGCACAAGCGAGATCATTTGGAGTGAGTCTTTCCATGCCTGGCTAATTTCACATCACATGTAAAACTGCAGGAAGAGAAACAGACAGCTTCTCCTGGCTGCTCATTACTATGCCCCCACAGGGCTGCAACTGTCCCTGTCCTGCTTTACCTTCCCACCAAAGCCTGGACACAGGCCTACCCTTTGTTCTCTAATGTACATTGAACACAAGGTAGAGGTTTTAAACAGACCTTCTGAGAACCACTAGTTAAAGAAGAGAAAAAAATCTAAACCTGGACTCATGTATCTACTCTCCTAGCTCCATCAGCAGCCCCTCTATAGGTGACCCACAAGGGACCCCTCCACCTTGTCCCTTTTCCTTAGCCACGCTGATACAGGGCCTCCCCAGTCCTCTCATCACCCTCGGCTTTGTATCTTCTCTTCCCTAGGTTTAGTGATGACCACAGAGTTTCTAGGGAGGAGAAGCCAGGAGCCAGGGGTCATGCCAGAAGAGGGGCCAAGGATCTCCACTCTTCTTAAAGATGCATTTTCTGAGTGATTTACATAAAACTGAAACACATTAATTGCCCATTTAAGAATGAGAACGGAGGGGCCGGACGTGGTGGCGCACGCCTGTAATCCCAGCGGCTCGGGAGGCAGAGGCGGGAGGATCGTAAGTTCGAGACCAGAGGCAGTCTGCGTAATTTAGCGAGACCCTGTCTCAAAAAGTAAAAAAAAAATGGGCTGAGGTGCAGCTCAGTGGTCCAGGACTTGCAGAGCATGCAGGCTCGAGGCCCTGGGTTCAACCCCCAGTACAGAAAAAAAAAAAAAAAAGAATGAGAACGGAAGAAGGCTGTAGAGTGTAATCAAGGAGGAGTAATGACCACTCCTCCAGCTCTGGGCCACTCCTTCAACTGTGACTTTCTGGCTCCTCTAGATTCAAAAAAGAAACAGAGAGGTAGTCAAATCCATCAAAATGTCTTGGCTACTAATTATAAATACAGAAAACTGAATCTTACCCCATAACCATTGACTCAAAGTCTCCAGAGGTTAAGGCTCTGGAGTCTGCACTGGCAATCAATAGCCCATCTCCCAACAGATGATCCCCCAATTGGTAAATAGGATCTGCATTTCTAAAGAGTTGTGCCCACAACAAAACAAAACACATCCATGAGTACAGGGAATAAATACCCAGTACCCCAACCTGAAACCTCTGCTTCCAGATCACTTCCCTGGTGCAGCACTCCTGTCACAGGACCAAGACAGCACCTCCAAATGCTTCTTGCCTGGACACCAGGTGTGTGTGTGTGGGGGGGTCTGTCTCCTAACATGTGAGAGAAGGGCTGCTCTATCTTTCTCAGAGGCCTCCATCACCTGTGTTCTTTCAGCAGTTCTGAAAACCACTTCATCAGGGTCCTGGAGATGAGCTGGAGTGACCTGCGTGTAGAGTTCACTAGGGAGAGAGGATCCGGAGTCTCACAGAAGGGAGAAGGGAGAATCTGTCAGTGAGTTTGGAAGACCAAGGCAGGGGCTGCAAATACCTTGGATTCAGAAAAGGTCATTTAAAGAAGAAAGTGCTGTTCTCTCTCCCCCATTTTCTAAACCTCTTCTCCAATTTCTCTATCACCCAGAAGCACCTGGTTTGAGACCAAGATGTTGGATGGAAGCCCTTACCAAGTTGAGTCTTGATTTCTTTCCTCCCCTACTCATGTTCACCTAGGAGCCACCCAAATATTTCCAACTATTGCTCCAGTGAGAAAGAGGCAGATGAGATCTGGGGTTTCCTTCTAACCACAGAAGCAGGCTGCCAGCTGGGACTCTACACTGGTTCACATGGGTTCTCAGGCACCCAGTGCAAGCTCATATATCAGGAAATGTTTCCAAGTGCAACACAAGTCCATAAGAAGCTCTCCTTTAGCAGCAAAAGTTAGAATTTGAAACATGTGAGAGCTTTGATGAACTGTTGCTGGCTTGAAGATGGAGGACGTCATGTGCAAAGAACTTGAGAGTGACCCCTGGTCCATTGCTGTTGTTAGGTGCTGTCAAGTCATGTCCAACTCATAGCGACCCTTATAGGATTTTCAATGGCTGATTGTTTCAGATTGTCTTGGGAATGGATTGCCAAGTCCTTCTCCCATTTTGGTGATGCTAGCAATTGAACCCAGGACCTCAGAGACTACAGAGTGGCACTCTACCAACTGAGCTAAATCCCAGCCACCCTAGTCCACAAGCATTCAGAAAACCAGGACCTTATTCCTCAGGTGCAAGGAACTGGATTATGCCAACAAGCTGAATGAGATTGAAAGGAGATTCTTTCCCAGAGCATCCAGATAAGACCACAACTCAGCAGACACCTTGATTTCAGCCTCATGTGACTCTGAGCAGCAAACCCAGCTGATTTGGGGCAGATTTCTAACTCACAGAACTTTCAGGTAATAAATAGATGTTTTGAAGCTACTTCAAAAAAAAAAAAAAAAAGCCTCTCTTTCTTGCTTCCTGTTCATCATGTGCTGTGGGGTATTGCAAAGGGCTTGCCTGGCCTTCTCTCCGCATGCTGTGCATATCTGGAGACACTGAAAGGTGCACCTGTGTTCTGCAGCAGGGCCTGGTACTTCTCAGAAAATCAGGAAATGTTTGTGGAGTGAAAGAATGAATAAAAGTTGTCAGATTTTTGTCTCGTTTCTGGTACCAATTACCTGTGTGGTCATGAGAAAATTGTGTCACTTCTTGGGGTCTTGATTTTTTTCATCTCTAAAAGGGAGGTGGGCTGGGGCTTAGCTCAGTTAGTAGAGTGCTGCTCTGCACTCTCTGAGGCCCCAGGTTTGATCACCAGCACAGCAAAGTGGAAGAAGGATTTGGCAATCCACTCCCAAAATCAATGCCAAAACAATTAGCCATTGCAAACCCTATAAGGATTGCTGTAAGTAAGATATGACTCCATGGCACCTAACAACAACAACAAGAAAAAGGAAGCAGTAGAAAAGAATAAAGTCTGCAGCCATAGCACCCTGGCATCCAAACCCACCTGATCTTGGAAGCTAAGCGGGGTCGGCCTGGTTAGTCCTTAGATGGGAGACCACCTGGAAATACCAGGTGCTGCAGGCTAGGGCAGAGGACGTGGTAATCCACTTCCAAGACAATTCACCACTGAAAACCCTATGAATAGCAGAGAAGCACTGACATAGTACCAGGCATGACAGAATGCCCGAGAGAGTGGGGAGAATTTCATTCTGTTGGACATAGGGTCGCTATGAGTTGGACCCCACTTGATGGCACCTAACAACAAGAAGAAAAGAATAAAGAAAGAATGTGCCTATCTATAAGGTCCCACTCTGTTTTTATGAACTAAGGGACTGAGGTTAATTTAAATCAACTATTTTCTTAGGGTAACAATTCTTTGGCTACACATTTTATTTCCTTGTACACTGAGGGAACAGGGCAGTGATCTCCGCCTCAGAGCGGGGTCAGGATGAGCAATAGGGAAACCAAAGAACTGGATGCTGGTTACCAAACCCAAAAGTGGGGAGCTCTGACTTAGGAGCATGGAGGAGTATTCCCATGAAATGGCCTAGGGAATGGGTGAACTGATCAAAGGGATACCTCCTTCATCAAGAACAGTAACTACTGGGTGAAAGGCACATGGTACCCCTACCCTGGAGGGGTTCAGTGACTACCTTTGGCAATTGCAGAGCTGCTTCTCTAGACAAGCTATTACAATAGGATTCATGTAATTCCCTCACCAGCTCCTGGGCATTCTTCCAGGTCCCCTCCCACTTGTCCTCTTGTCCAGGTGAGTGGACAGACTGAGGCCTGCACATGAACAAGAACAAGCTGCTCCTGGGCTTGGGCAGGACTTGTTCTGAGTCAGAGACTATCCGTTTCAGCCTCACAGTTACAGCCCCAGGCTATGCGCTCGGGACGCCCTGTTCCTTCTTTTGGGGGAGCAGGGACCAAGCCATTTCTTATTTCATAATAATGACTACCTGCAGGTAACAGGCCAAGAAAGAGCAGGTTGAGGGTGAGTCGCCCAAAGTATTCCTGTCTAACAGCTGCTTGGTGGGACAATCCCTTTAGCTTTCCACTTCTAAAAACCTTTTGATCACAGCGCATCAGGCTTCTCATATGTGCTCCCAGGCTGGGCCCTCAACAGTCCCCTCTGAGTGCTCAGTGAGGAAGGACCACGAACCCAGCCTTTCTTCCCCTGCAGCATCTCCCAGGGCCTCCATGCTTTCATCCCACTCCCAGGCCCTGCTCTCTTCTCTGGACCATGTCCAACTTCTCTGAAAATCAGATAAAATTTCTTGGAAAAGATGATTCTCTCCCAACCATAAATAATCTTATGGCTCTAAAGAATCTACATGTGTTAAAAATAAACAATCCTCCCTGTTCAGAAGCACCCAGCTGGGGCTGGGTGAACAGCAGACTCCAAGTCATGAAAGCCTGTTCCAGTGCCCTGACCCTCAGCTTGGCCCCATGAGCTGGAAGTGGCTGGAAGTCAGCAGAGTTGTTGGAACTGAGGAGGTGAAAGCGCCTAAGAGTTTTAGATTTGATAAAGCACATTGGGCTGAAGCAGAGCCTATGCTTGCTTATCAGAAAGCTGACATGGTCCAGCACAACCTGTAAACCCAGCCACATGGGAGGCAGAGACAGAAGGGTCTCAAGTTCGAGGCCAGAGGCAGCCTGTGCAATTTAGCAAGACCATGTCTCAAAATAAAAGAATTAAAATTAAAAAGGGGCTGGGGGAGCAGCTCAATGGTAGAGCACTTGCAAAATATGCATAAGGCTCTGGGTTCAACCCCCAAGTACCACCAAAAAAAAAAAAAAAAAGAAAGAAAGAAAGAAAGAAAGAAAAAGAAATGGAAAGCTGACATGGCTTCTGTGGCTTATTGCCAACCTTGTTGTTAGGTGTCATCCAGTCGTGTCCAACTCATAGTGACTGTCATAGGGGTTTCAATGGCTGATTATTTTCAGGATTGTTTCAGGAGTGGGCTACCACATTCTCCTCCCGTTTTTGTGGTGCTGGGGATTGAACATAGGGCATCAGAGACTGCAGAGCAGAGCTCTACCAACTGAGCCAAACCCCAGCCCACTGCCAACCTTACCACATCAAAATCTTTTTAGAACCCAAATCCAGTTATGTGCCTGTGATATTAACTCCCACCCCCACCCAAAATATGGCAATGGCTTTGTCTTAAGATTCTGACCACAGCCCTTACATCTGCCTACCAGGCCTTGTATAGGGAGCCTCACCTAAAATCCATTTTCCCTCCATCTCTATATTCCTGCCATACTCTTCTACTTTCAGTTCCCTAAATTCGTTGTAGAGATCAGGTCTGCCATGCTCCAAGTTACTTCATATTGTATCTTGTGCTGACTGACTCCATTTTACAAATAGCAGTTTGCTCCATTTTGAATGCAAATGCCAAGACAGAATGATTCTAAATTTTGTTAGGGCAAGTAAACAATAACGTGGTGTGTGTCCAGCGCAAACCATGAGGGAAAAACTGATAAATAACCTACTTATACAAATAAAATATTACTACCTATGAACATAAAAAATGAAACAGAAACACATGGCTACATAGGTGTATCAAAACCATATCGGAAAAGCCAGGCCCATGAAATTATTGAACACACCAGACAATCAAATGATGACCCCCCACACACACCTGGATCATATAAAAGGAGGGGCACCTAACACTTCGTTGCGGTGATATCCTCTTACCCATCATCAGTCCATCTGGTGCATGTGTCAGAGGGTCAACAGGTGAGAAAATATTGACTTTGTACTTTGGAGTTTCAGTTCAGCATGAACTGTTTAACAAATATTTGGTCAATAAATATTAAGTTAATGAACAAAGCATGGATAAATGGCCTTGGAGAAATATATTCTGCTCTGTAACTATAGTACAAGAAGGCTTTTCTTTATTGGGTGTGGTGGCACACACCTGTTTTCCCAGGAACTCCAGAAGCACACGTAGCAGGATCACAAGTTAGAGGCCGGAGGCAGCCTGTGTAAGTTAGCTGGGCTGGGTGTGCAGCCCAGTGGTAGATCACTTGCAAAATATTTGCAAGGCTCTGGGTTCAACCCCCAAGTACTGCCAAAAAAAATAAGAAGCATTTTAGGATTGTTTTGGTAGGACCCTATATCACCTAAAGGAGGTAAAATCAGAAGGATCAATGAAAAGAAGAACATGTTGATTCACCTCTACCTACTACTCAAGGCCTTAAGTTTATTAGTGCTCACCTGAATCCCTCAGTTTACTTGTTAAAGATCCCTCAAGAGTTTTGTTAGTGGCTGCTAGCTCTGCTGTGTTCTCTCTCCCTATCCGTGGGATGCTATCTACCTTAATAAGTAATTCCGTTTAGTTAGACCATTTCTCTAGAGGGCTATGTAGCTCTCTTCGCTATGAGTTCTAGTCCTACCCCATGCACACTGAGGATCAGCAAATGGAGCAGATCACCAAGAAATGGACTCCAACTTCAAATTGTCCTTCAAGACTTTTCATGGAAGACCCATAACAGTATCTTCTTTACCTACAGAGGGGCAGCATCCAGTCTGACTTTGCACCTGGAACAGACTCTGGGCATACTTTTGCATATTTTATGATGAGCAGCAGGTTCTCGGGCCTGCTGTTGTAGCCCTGTGCCCCGATCCCATCAGATCTTGGAAGCTAAGCAGGGTCAGGCCTGGTTAGTACTTGGATGGGAGACTTCCTGGGAACACCAGGTGCTGTAGGCTTGGGAGATGGACCCAGCAACCCACTCCCAAAAATCAATCTGCCGTTGAAATCCCTATGAACAGCAGAGAAGCACTGACAGTGTTTCGCCTGTTGTATGTAGGGTCACTATGAGTTGGGCACCAACTTGATGGCACCTAACAACAACAACAAGCAGATTCTCATTTCTTAATCCACGTATTCCTCCCTCCATCATGTCCACATGCCAGCAGTGTTTTCTCAGGACTGCATCATAATCCATCCCTCATCCCAAAAACTGGTTAAGTGAGGTCGACTAAGACCTGTTGGGTTATATAGACCCTCTGCAACCTTAGTTTTCTCCTTTCTCTCTGGTCTCCCTATCACAGACTCTTGTTCCTTATCTTGCTAACTCTTACATTCTCTTCTAGAATGGCCCTGCTACAATTCTGCAAGGTGACCCCCGAACACTGGGTGGTTCAGAGTTTGCCCATATCTATAACATTCAGATGCAGCCCTGTACTTAAGCAGTTCTGCGTGGAGCAGGTTTGCAACACAAGTCAGTGACGCCGATAATTCACAGCTCCCGAGAGCCTACTTTGTGCCTGCCTTTGAGTCCAGTCAGAAGAGCTATTTAATACTTCTTTAAAGCACTTCCAGATCCACACTGTGGGAGAAGGACGCAGCAAACCACTCCCAAAAAACAATCAGCCATTGAAAACCCTATAAACAGTAGGGAAGCAGTAACAATACTATTTCACCTGTTGTATGCAGGGTCACTTTGAGTCAGACACCAACTTGATGCCACCTAACCACAAGAGCCACACTGTGGCTAGAAGGAGAACTGCCACAGAAGTGCCAGGAGAGACTCCTTCAACTAGCTGCCTTTCTCTAAAGATGATACAATTCTCATCCCACAAGAGCCCTTTAATACTAAGGTCCCAAACCCTCTGTGAACCTTATCTCCTCCAGTGTCACAGGATCAGGTCTCCCTTAAAATCCTCTATGACTTTTTGACTTAACGCAACAACTCACAGAATTCATTGACCAAATATATATTGAGTGTTATTTAGATGCCTAGAAACTCTTTTAGCTCTGTACAAAACCCATGGTACTTCCATTCAAGTGGTTAGGAGGGAGAATTAATTTAAAAACAATTCAAACCAAACAATAACAACAATAACAACAAAACCACTAGCAGCAAAACTCAGGTGGTTGCATTCAGTGAAGAAAAAGTAGAGGGGTGAGGGATGTCAGAGCAGCCAGCTCTAAATGGGACACCTGCACAGAGCTCTTAAGGAAGTAAGGAGTGGAGCCTGGCAGGTGTGGAGGAGGTGAAGACTCAAGTCAGAAAGCAGAGCAGGCCCAGAGGCACTGGGGTGGGCATTTCTGAGGGGCAGTAGAGGCCAGTGTCGTTGGAATGGAGTGAACCTGGGGAGACAGACAGAAAACGAGGTCAAGGGGGAGATATTTATTCAAGAAGTGGCAAAAATGTATTTGTCTGTTTGTTTGTTTGTAGCCATGGTAAGGAGTTTTGATTTTTATGCTGAATGAAATGGAAATGCACAAAGGGCTTTAAGCAGAGGAGTGACAAGCTCTTTCTCAGGTTTTAACAAGATTGTTCTGGCTACTCTGTCGAACATAGCCTAACATGGCATAATGACAATACAGGAGGACTTGAGAAGAGGCAAGCTGTAATGGCGCAGGTGAGAAATGATCATGGTTGGGACCACAGTGGTGGTGGTGGTGAGAAGTATTTGCATTCTGAAATTTTTCTGAAGATACAGACGACATCATTTGTTAAGAGGATGAATTTGGGTTGTAAGAGAATGTTGTAAAGGATGATCCCCAAATTATTTGTTTTACAGTTCCTACAAATATTTGAACAGTTGCCAGAAGTTACAGCCTCAGCAGCATCATTAAGAGTGAGTTAAAAAATATCCGTGGCTTCTAGGCCTTGCTCATCAGGTGAGTCAAGACACATCTGACTGAAGAGTTGTTGTTGATGTTAGGTACTGTCACATCAGTGTCTGACTCATAGTGCCCCTGCGTACAACAGGGGAAACACTATTGTCAGTGTTTTTCTGCTATTCATAGGGTTTTCAATGGTAGTTGGATTGATTTTCGGGGCGTGGTTTGCCAGGTCCTTCTCCCAAGCCTACAACACCTGGTGTTCCTAGGCTGTCTCCCATCCAAGTACTAACCAGGCCCCACCCCGCCTAGCTTCTGAGATCTGACGGGATCAGATGCCACAGGGCTACTGCTACAGGCGACTGAAGAGTAGGATGTGAAAACTGTATACCCAGCAGGTTGGGAGGAAATGGGGGTGACAAGTGTGATGCAAAGATCTAGCCCTTGTGTTGGAAATAACTGCCTCCCCCCAACACACACTCATCCACAAACCCCTCAAATAAGCATGCAGAACTTCTTGCCCTTTTTGTTTCCAGCTCTTAGCTCAGCCCTTTCAGTGGTTTGGGGAAGGAAGGCAGATCACAGAAAGAAAGTAAGCTGGGCACATGAATGGGCCTAGAAGTAAACTTAACTAGGGAAAGCAAAATAGAGGAGGAAGGGGGTGGCTCTGAGGAAGGTGGAGTGGGACAGGATGTGCCTAGAGTTACTGGAGTACAGGGCAGGGTCTCCAGTGGGGAGTGTAGAGCAACTTGGTAGTGCCTGTAGTTCCCAGGTCATCTCTAAGTGCAGTGCTCTATCCTTAGGACCATGTCCAGCGCTCTATCCTCAGAAATTCCAACTCAATAGGTCTGGGGTTGGACCTAGTAGTGAATTTTTATAAAGCTTCACAGGTGAGTCTAGTAAGGCCTGAAAATCCCTTTTGAGAACTTTATTCTTAGCCTGGGTCATAGCACACAGCACACTGTGATCTCACCAGCTTAGGAGGCACAGCCAGGAGGCTTGAAAGTTGGAGGGCCCTGCTCTCCAGCCCTGTCTCAAGATAAAAAATATAAACAACGCTAGGACTGCAGCTCAGAGGTGAGCCCTGGCAAAGTATGCTTGAGGTCCTGCAGTAAGCTTCCCAGTTCTGCAAGAAAGAAAAGGAAGGAAGGGAAGGGAAGGGAAGGGAAGGGAAGGGAAGGGAAGGGAGGAAGTGAGGAAGGAAGGAAGGAAGGAAGGAAGGAAGGAAGGAAGGAAGGAGAAAATAAAAGAAAGGAAAAGAAAAGGAAAGGAAAAAGAAAATTTCAATCTCAAAGGACTACACTACCTAGGAGTCCTTCATCTCTGCCCCCATGCAGAAGGCAGCATTCATTCAAAGATGGCCCTTTGTGCTAACAGTGGATGAAAACTGAGGGCTTTGTGAAACTATTAGTATAAAATATGCTTGTCTAAGTCCTGAATGGACAATTTGTGGAATTGCAAGACAGATGATGCTTGATTTTAGCATAATTTTTTAAAAGGAGTGTTATATAAATAGTTATATAAATAGTGAATATACCATGGACTGCCAAAAGAACCAATAAATCTGTCCTAGAAGAAGTACAACCAGAGTGCTCCTTGGAAGCAAAAATGGCCAAACTGCGTCTTACATATTTCGGACATGTAGTCAGGAGAGAGCAATCCCTGGAGAAGGACATCATGTTTGGGAGAGTGGCAGGTCAATGCAAAAGAGGAAAACCCTCCACCAGATGGATTGACACAGTGTGTGCAACAATGGGCTTAAACATAAATAAGATGGTTTGCCTGGCACAGAATCGGCAAGTGTTTCCATCTGCTGTACATAGGGTTACTATGAGTCGGACTCGACTCGACGGCACCTAACAACAACAACAATAAATAGTGGTACCATCTGATATTTATCCTCATGATTTAATACATGACAAGGGGCATTTGTCTAAAAAGGATCTATATAAATCTGAAACAGTGGAATATAAAATGGTGTTCCTACAACTATAGTAACTGCAGATGATTCCTAGTTTGTGTGATGGTGCGTAATATCAATATATCTTTGAATTTACCAGGGAGAAAACTGGCTGAGAAAAACAGGGCTCGTCCGGGATTTGAACCCGGGACCTCTCGCACCCTAAGCGAGAATCATACCCCTAGACCAACGAGCCATATATAGGTGTCTTTTGGATGTTGCAACTTCAGTAAGGAAAGTTTAGCCACGTCCACAGAGGGTGTAAGCTTTTCTTTCGACAGCTATGGGCCTAGGGTGACGCCTAGAGGAGGAAATAAATGACTGCAGTCGCCAGCCCCGTCACCCGAAATTCAGAAGCCCAAAAACTACAGATCATTTTTAGGAAGAATTGTCAGGCAAGAACAGAGCAATTCTGCTGCATATTTGCATTTCTGAATTGATGAAAGATGTTAAGGGAATCAGGGAAGCCGATCAGGCACAGTCCGAGTGATCCGCTGGCCGAAGGGCGTCCTTCCTTACTGGATACCCACTGCTTTGCCCGCAGCAAGCGCGGCGAGGCTGCGGCCCGAGGCAACCTCCATACAGAGCCCCCGAGGCAAGAATGGGCCTCCCGGCCTGGCCACCTGCCTGTGCCCGGCGCTGGGCAAGGGCTGCGTGGACTAGACAAAAGTTGTCCTCTCTCTCGGTAGCCCTGCAACACTTGTGGGACGGCTCTTTTCACCATCCTCAGATAATGTGGCTTTCAAAGAAGAATGAGCGCTAAACACACCAGAAATCAAAGGAAGAGAAACGAGACAGATGATGCAGCAGATAGGTAAATGCATGAACCATGATAGGAGGGGGCGGGGGAGCAGGAAAAGACAAGGGTAGAGAATTCACAGCCACAGTTTAATCGGCAGGTAGCGTGGCCGAGCGGTCTAAGGCGCTGGATTAAGGCTCCAGTCTCTTCGGGGGCGTGGGTTCGAATCCCACCGCTGCCACTAGTATTTTGCTCTTGAAGCTATGCACAAGTAACTTACACTACCATATTAACACAGCTACTTTCCTTTGTTTGGCGCCCAGCTACATGTTTCAAGTTGGTAAAGGATGTAGGTGTGTACTGTTTTAAGATCTTCTATGTCTAAGTGTTTCATAATGAAAATACATACAGATAACATTTTGCCAGGTGCCTTTGACTCCATGGCTTCTCAGAGGCAAAGTGCGGGGCCATTAACATCATAAGCTTGTAAACTTTGCGTTCCCTTTCTTCACTGATTCACTCAGCCAAAGAGAGTATTTTGAGCCCCTGTGCTGTAATTACTACTGTCACAGTTTTTGAGGACTACAGAAAGATTAATAAAACATAATGTATGTCCAAAAGGGAAACTCTTTAGCCGAAGTGGAAAGATAAACCACACAATTACAAAACGGTCTTGAAACGTGCACGACAATATCAGAAAACAAATGCAGTACAAGGAAGGTCATGTAGTATAGGAAAGGCGGTGCAGTGATGTGGGAAGGGCAGCCGGGGGACCGGGTGTGGCTGTTTGAATGCCAGGGTCCCAATTCTTGCATTACTAGCTGAGAGAGCTTAAGTGAGATGCTTTCATTTTTTTGTACTTCAATTTCCTTATTTGTGGAAGCAAAAATAATAATAGTATATACCTGTAATATGAAAATTAACAAATATATGTAAAGTGCTTAGAACAGAGTCTGGTGAGATGAGGAAGGTGAGTTTAGGCTTTCTGCTTTTAACATAAGCCAACAGCTTTGACTCTATGGTTGGGAAATGCATTTCTAGAAATCAGAAATAAATGCTATTTAATTTTAGCCTCTGGAGACAAGCTGGCAAGACCAGGAATATAGTTATATTCTTTCTTTCATTCATTATTGCTCATCTATGAATTGTATGCCTGCAGCTGTCCTTGGATGGGAGAGAGCCTGGGAATACCCAAATACTGTAGGCTTGGAAGAAGGACCTGGCAGCCCACTCCTGAAACAATCAGCCATCAAAAATCCTATAAATAGCAGAGAAGCACTGACATTAGTGCCAGGCATGGCACAGTGTCAGGTAGTGTTTCTTCCGTTGTACATAGGGTCCCTATGACTCAGACCCAACTCACCTGTACCTAACAATAAAAATGAATTGTACACATTGCTAAATGCTGAGCTTTACAGGAGTGAGAACAATAAAATGTTTGCTACTTTCCGGAAAACAGA
Organism: Pedetes capensis; assembly: GCA_007922755.1. Lineage (NCBI taxonomy): Eukaryota > Metazoa > Chordata > Mammalia > Rodentia > Pedetidae > Pedetes > Pedetes capensis. The sequence continues at coordinate 77,975 of VMDO01003179.1, forward strand.
GAAGAAAAGAAGTAACTGTATATAATAATATCCAGTAGTGATAAGTAGTGTGAAGAAAAATAAAGTACTATAGGGTGTAATGACAATTAGGGGCAGTTTTGGAAAGGTTGGTCCAGGAAGGTGATGCTAAAGAGGTGACATTTGAATACAGGAGTACAGAGAAAGTCATACAAATACCTGAGGGAATTATATTCTAAGAAGAGGAAACAAGGCCTCTGGTATTTGAGGAGCAGAAAGAAGAAGATACAGGGTGTTTTCAAGCTGAGAAGAATATTATATTGCTTTTATTTAATAGGCTAACTAGCTGCTGTGTAGAATAGAGAATAGAAAGCAAGTAGGAAGATGAGTTAGAGGGTAACTGTGGGAGTCTGTTACAAGATGAAGGAAGGTTTCAGCCAGGATGAGACTGGAAATGGATGAAGGTAGACCTAACAGGGTTCCTTGGTAGATTCCACGTAATGTATGGGGAATTGGATGAATGATGGACCTATTTACTGAGACATGGATGGTGGTGGGAGAGCAGTAGTAAGAGGAGTGGTGGGAAATCAAGTGTACCATTTGTGAGAAGTTACTTTTGAGATGTTTATTACTTATTCACCTGGGACAAGCACATGATAGTATGTTCACATCTAGGTCAAGGCTTTTGATATAAATTTAAAGATCATCACTATGTGGATGCCTTTTAAAGCTACACGTTTGAATAAGTAAGCATAGCACAAAAGGAGGGCAAGAAAAAAACTCGAAAGTTAAAAGGTCTGGAAAGGGGGAGCCAGCAAAAGGAACTGAGAAGTAGCCCCCCTGCAATGAGGAGTGTAATGTCCCTATGCTGCTGAGAAGACAGAGGACTGAACTTTAGATCTGGAAACATCAAAGTCAAAAAGAGTGACCTTGACAAAAAGAGTTGTGAGGAAAAAGCCTGATCCTAATTGGTTGAGGAGAGAATCCAAGGGGAGGAAGCAGAGAGAGAATACATAACTTGAAAGGATTTTCTTTTCTATACAGAGAAAAGATAAGTGGTGTGACAACTGGACAGGACGTTTAAGAAGCAAAGTTTTTGTTTTTGTTTTTGTGTTTGTTTTAGAATCAGTGATACAGTATGTTTGTATGCTAAGTGGGATTGACCTCGAACAACAGGAGAAATCGCTGCTGCATGTTTTGGGGTAGAGATGGGAGTGGGAAGAGAATGTTGGTTGGAGAAACCAAATCCTTGCTTAGGGAAGAGAGAATAGGATTCATCTGATCTGAAACAGGAGGACTTTGTCCTTAAGAGAAAGATGAGCCTGAAAGAGGACAGAAGGTATGAATGTCACTGTGGATAAGGTATTCAACTTGCTGCCAGGAAAAGACTATAGTTAGTTTTAAATGGAGTCGTTCTATTCTGTGATAGTTATTCAATAAAGAAGTTGCTAGGGGTCCACAAAACATTCTTTTTAAATTTAACGTTTTAAGTTTTGCCTTTGGTAATTTACATTCCCTCATCATTCTATTGAGTCACTGGAATTTACAGAATTCATCACATACCTCACAGGGTCATGATGAAAATAAAAGGAAAAGAAAGAAAGGAAAAGAGTTAAGGCAAAAGAAAAACTGAAAAGAAAGAAAGGAAGGGGGTTATGGTGGAAAAAAGAAAGGAGAGAAAAAAGAAAGGTAAAAAAAAGACCACTATTATGTCATCAGCACACAAATCTCTTTTAAAAGGATAACACTTACATCACTTATATAGGGTGATAATAGTGTGCACCAGATCCCAATTCCTTCCCAGGAAAGAAAACAGCTCCTTATGTGAAAGTGTAAACAGGATCCTCCCTCCTTACCATATCTACGAATTTAAAGGACACACACACATAATTAGTAGCTAGAGTTAGGTATACTATAGAGAAAGAAGAAGGTGAGGAAGCTGCTCTGGGTGGGTTTCTTTTATCATTTCACTTGTGGGGGTTGCCAACCTAGTTAAGCTCTTGGGGTGGAGTTTTACTTTTTGATGGACAGCTCCGAGAGTTTTACAACTTTTAACTTACTGAGCATGTGGTTGCCCATAATTCCCTTGAAAAGCCCACAAGGGCGTCAAAACTGCAACACTAATGTTATGCTAAAAGATGGTAAAGTAAGCCAGAGTTAATTTTTAATCAGAAGGAAGGGCATCTATCTGGCCGAGATTGATCCTTATTTATGAGACAAACAATATTGCCTGTTCTAATTGCCCCCTTGTAAACATCCCAGCAAGCTTCTCTAGCTTAACAACTACAGGGGTACCAGTGTCTTGAGCTGACACTTTATCTTAACAGACAAGCTGTGCTAGTTTCTTGAGCAAGTGGTCCTATCTACACAATCCCAAATCTTGTTGAGCAGACACCTCTATTTTCACAGACCCAAGCTGTGCGCTTGGCGCCTCAAACCCTTGGATTAACCCGTTGGCGTCCCATCACTCGTTTCTGACCTCCTACTCTATCGCTTGTTTTTACCCAGGGCTATTTAGGAGGACAGGGATAGGAGACTGCCATTTCACGACACTGTGCACTGAGGGGCCAGGATACTTACCTACTCTCTGAACTCCCTGGAGGAGAAGAGCTTTATCGGACAAAATAGAAAAAGTCACTTCAGATTGTCTTTGGAGACCTTGTACAAGAGAAGGAAACATTCCCCAACACACAAAATACAGAGAACAAAATGCAGTGCAAGATTTTAATGCTTAAAACGGGCTCGTCCGGGATTTGAACCCGGGACCTCTCGCACCCTAAGCGAGAATCATACCCCTAGACCAACGAGCCACGCTGATAATATCGTTTTATTGGGCTCCAAGGCTCGTTCTTGTCATTAGGCATTTCCGACCAAAAATGTTTTGGACTACTTTCTGCAGTCAAGAACGTTTCTCCGCTTCTATAATAGGAATACTGCTCTCGCAGCGAGTCAAGTCTCGGTTCCTGAGATGGATCCCGAGCAAACTGCAGCTTCAGGCAGCAGAAGTAAATCCGCGATGTCTCATCAATTCTTAAGGCACTGCCCGGAACCGCGGAGATCAGCTAAGTACACCTTAAGTGCTGCCCTTCTCTGGAAGAATCTGTGGGGAGGAAAAGAAAAGTGAAGCTACAGGCCCCAGCGAGATTTGAACTCGCGACCCCTGGTTTACAAGACCAGTGCTCTAACCCCTGAGCTATGGAGCCCTCTGCTGGGTGTAACTTTTCTACCTCTTGTCTTATAGATAATACTGTAAATTTAGCATTTAGCGTTATTAAACGGAATTTAATCTGAGTAAAGATCCGGGATATTATGCTACATAACAGGAACGATTTAGTGTCTTGTCAGCCACCGGAAAAGACACCACTTTAGGCAGAGCCACTACTGGCTGTCTTAATCTTGATTGCCCAGACATTTCCTCCTGTGCGTCAAACGCAAACTTAAGAATTAGACCTTTGTGTACACAGGAGATCCCCAGAGCTGTAAGGGGTTCCCTCCCATATAGGCTGATGGGCAAGAAAATGTAGTGCATTCCTTCCGCTTAGATGGTGGTAAAGTCCAGGGAAGGTGGCGAAAGACTTACTATGGTTTTGTCCTTTTTTAATCCAGAACATCCAACCTTTAAATTTAGAGTTAATGCGTCTCTCTCAAAGGTCCAGAGGAAGGAAGAAGCAGGGAAAAGGCGTGTTGAAGAAGAGTTTAACTCTTCCCTAAAGACATACAAATTCACTCGCCTTTGGTGTAAAAATAATGTGATTTTTATTTTAAAATTGTGTTTTAAATTTTTCAAAACCTTGTTTGTATAATTTAGTAAACAAGAACTAAGCTAAGAAAGATCTTATACCTATTTATGATTGCAAGTATAGCCGTAGATAAGTATTGTGGCAAAACACTGACTTATGCAACCCCAACAATAATCTAAATCTTCCTAGTAAGAGTTAGACCCTCTGCCACAGGCCTGCACTTATACTGTTTTTAATAGTTCTATATAGTCTTGTACTATTTTTTCCTTTGTCCAAGATCACAAAGTTTGTCAGAAATCTGTAAACTTGTGATTCATTGTTTCCTTTAGTTTTCATAATGTAAATGTAATAGATGATGCTGCAGACTTTACAAATATTTTAAAAAGGAATGTGCTCTATTTAAATAGGTAAAATAAAGCATTTGCAGTACATGGTCTAGGTTTTGGGATGAGTCATGTGGAGGCCTTACAATGCTGTTTTAAGGTAAATTGAACATATTCACAGTACAGGAGGAGGAAATAGGATCTCTGTGGTCCTGACCAGGGCTGCTCCTCCAAAAACTGCAGGGAGTTTAGCCCTCAGTCTTTCTACACCAGGCACTGGCTCCATGCCCTCAGGAAAGCTACCAGACTTTAACTCATGGGCTCAAGAACCAACTCTCTAGATCTCATTTGCCTATACAAGGCACTTTACTGGAACAAATCCGCAGGGTAATCTCTGTGGGCTTAAAAACAGACCTCTTGATTCAAGAAAATGGCATGTTACCTGTCTCTTTTTCTAGAACAGGAAAGCCACATTAAAACAAACTTTGGGCCCTAGTTGGTGTATGAATGGTGCTGGGTATATGCATTGATTATGTAGTGCAGTGGTTAGAAAAAGGTCTGAGTCAGTTATTTAACTCTTCCAGGTCTTGCTGTCCTTCTTTTGGAAATGAGTGTTCATTATTATCATCACTGTTTTTATTATCTTGATCATTGTTTTGACTACTAGAGAGACTAGCTTTAGGCAAAATCCCTAAAGAATCAAACCTTTCTCTCTCCTTCTCGCCACTTACTATTTCTCCTCCTTTCTTCACTTGTCATTCTCTGGTCATACACCTGAATCCCCTCCTTCTCCTAGAATCTGTCCCCTTGTCCTCACCTTGTCACAGTCTGGCAAGCTCACTTCTACATGGACTGATTTCTTCTCCCTCAAACATACCCTGTTACACATTTCAGAAAAAGTTAAAATGTTCAAAGGAGCATGCCAAAGAGAAAGCCAGGGCAACAAATGTGGACCTAATAGTTTTTGTTTCTTGTAGACAGAGTTTGGCTGTAGGCACAGAGTTCTCACTCTCCTGTCAAAACAAGTGGACTTTGGCCAATATAGGCTATCCATGTTCAGCCTGCCTCCTACCTTCAAAGGCTGTCAAAGGCTGACCCAAGACCTTATGTCAAACTCTCACATTCTTCCAGTTCATGAGAGCATATGATTCTCTTTGGTTGGCATATCTGACTCCAGGAGTACCAAAGAGCTGGTTCTGCCAATGTGTTAGACTTGAGAGCAGCTTCACACCTGAATGTGCTGCAGTCTGCTCTAGCTCATCCTGAGCTCTCTTCCCCTGAGCAGCCTGACCCCTAGTTGGGATCATAAGAATATTTTAAATTACTTTCATGTTTGTTTGTCTGTCTGTATTTCTTCCACTTTCCCTCAACATTTTATTTTGAAAAACTTTAATCCTAACATGGAAACAAATGAGGATCAACCAAATGAGAGCAAGCAAAGGGTATTCAGAACTTGCTACCGCGAAGAGAGTTAGTCACCATGCCTTGAGTCTTGGCAGAAACTATGGCAAGCAGAGGAGTGGGGCAGCCCTTTAGTGGACAAAGGAAAGGCTTCGGGTAGGCTGTGACTGGAGGCTGTTGCGTGGAGAAGTTGTAGGTGTGCTAACTGTGGCTTCACAGATAGCCACATACATGCAGGGTATCCCACGTGACTGGTCAGCAGTGCACAGTTGGCTGTCTTTGGTTGATCCTAAGTTGGAAGCAAGGATAAATACTAGGGAAGCTGTTGATCATGAGTCAAGTCCTAGTCATTTGGGGCTGATTTTTAAGGGGTTATTGTTTGGCTTCCAGGGCCAGTTGCTACAGATAATGGTCTCACTTCCTAGTAAGTTAGCTGGCTTCCAGATAGTAAGCTGGCATCCTAGGCTGATCACTCTAGATAATGGATTGATTTCCTAGGCTAATAGTAGGCTATAGGCCAGAGTCCTATTTGTATGCATGGTCTTGCCATTGTCTGTTTGTATATTCAGACACTAGGGAAATGCTGAAAAAACAGTACAATAAAATTGTGAGCGCAAGTTTATTTGATGGATGTGAAATAGCCTATATACTATCTCGAATAGGCAAAGAAAGATCGTATTTCCAAGTCCGAAAACATCTCCTGGTACGCTCTCCCATTGGCCTGTCCCCATGTGCCTAAATCCATTATAAATACTCTTGTGTGTTTATTGAGAAGTTGAACAAGGTTTGGGCTCTTTGTGCTGTGTGGGATTGCAGTCAGGGGCGGGGAAAGGCAAAAGAAAGAAATCAAAGAAAAAATTCATTTGTGAAGCAGATTTGATATTTTTAAACCCAAAGCACCCAGATTAGTAAACTTGTAGGATTTGAGTGGGGAAAGTAGGGCATTAATATTAGAAGGAAGATCAGAAAGAAAGAATTCAAAATATCTCATATTATTACTGGAGAGGAGGGTCTAAGAAGATGGCAACAGCAAAACCTTGGTCCATTTGTGTTCACGTATAAAAGATTTTATACCCAACATAGACGTTATAGTAGAGACTATAAACTAAGTTTATTAAAGATAGAAATGAAAGCAGGTAATAGAGCTAAGGCTAAATGGGATTTTTATAATGAAGCTTGAGCCTAGGGATATGGGGGTGCATTTCTGGGGTCTATGCCTGGAATGGTGACTGCGATTTAGCTCAGTTGGTAGACTGCTGCTTTGTGCTCCCTGAGGCCCTTCGTTCAATTCCCAGCTTGGCAAAAATGGGAGAAAGACCTGGCAACCCACTCCCAAAACAATCCTAAAATAATCAGCTATGGAAAACACTGTGAGGGTTGCTATGAGTCAGACCTGAATCAACATCAATGGCACCTAACAATAACAACATGCCTGGAATGGGCTAATGGACTCCCCAGTGTCTTCAAAGGAATGGGCTCAGAGGGGGTCATTTTTAAAGGTTGGGAACCCAGGCAGCCTTTGATCTTGACAGTGGAGGAGAAGAATCCCCTGAACAATGTCCTTTCCAATTGTTGGGGCTGGTGCATGTCTCACACAGTCTATCATCCTTCCTGGCTGAATACAGGAGTTATTTTTAATCCTCTTCTTCCTCTTTTTGTCTGATAAAAGCTAAGCTAACAAGTTATGGATAACACTGAGAACAATGGGAATACCAGAGTACCTAATTGTACTCATGAGGAATCTGTCCATGGACCAGGAGGCAGTCGTTCCAACTGAACAAGGAAACACTGCTTGGTTTAAAGTGAAGAAAGATGTGCATCAGGGCTGAATCCTTTCACCATAGTTCTTTAATTTCTATGCTAAGAAAATAATCCGAGAAGCTGGACCTTATGGAGAAGAATGCGGCATCATGAATAGAGGAAGACTAATTAACAACCTGTGTTATGCAGATGACACAACTCTGCTTGCTGAAAGTGAAGAGGATTTGAAATATTACTGATGAAGAGCAAAGAACACAGCCTTCAGTATGGATGATGCCTCAACATCAACAAAACAAAATCCTTACAACTGGGCCAGTAGACAACTTCAGGACAAATAGAGAAAAGACTGAGTTTGTCCAAGATTTTGCTTTACTTGGTTCTACAATCAACACCCATGGAAAGCAGCACTTAAGAAATCAAAAGATGCATCATGTTGGGAAAAGCTATTGCAAAAGACCTCTTTAAAGTGTTGAAAAGTAAAGATGTCACATTGAAGACAAATATGCACCTGACTCATGTCATGGTATTTTCAGTTGCATCATATGGTTGTGAAAGCTGGGCATTGAATAAGGGAGACAGGAGAAGAAATAATGCTTTTTAATTATGGGCCTGGAGATGAATATTGAATATACCATGGACTGCTAAAAGAACCAACAGATCTATCCTAGAGGAAATGCAACCACAGTGCTCCTTGGAAGTAAGGATGGCTAGACTGTGTCTTATGTATTTTGGGCATGTAGTCAGAAGGAACCCATCCCTGGAGAAGAACATCATGTTTGGGAGAGTGGCAGGTCAACTAAGAAAAGGAAAACACTCAAGTAGATGGATTGACACAGTGTCTGCAACAATGGGCTTAAACATAAATACGATCATGTGCCCAGCACAGAATCAAGGAGTGTTTCGTTCTATTGTACATAGGGTCACTATGAGTCAGACCTGACTCAATGGTACCTAACAACAACAACAACAACAACAACAACAACAGGAAGAAGTCTATGTCTTATAGAAAAATATTACCAAGTAAAAGATAGAGAAGATTTAGATGGGGAGGGTGGGAGTGGGGGGAAGCATACGGGAGGGTATATGCATATATGGAAATGTCACAATGAAAACCATGTCAGAATGAATCACATGAAAGTGTACATTAAAAAGAAGAAGTCTATGTCTTTCAATTGGAGAGTTAAGACAATTTATATTTAGGGTTACTAAATTAATGGTCTTTTTCAGGAGCCATGTTGCCATGCTTTTTCATGTTCCTTGTGTTTATGTTTTATTTGTGCATCCATTGGGATGGATATCTCTTCTTGTTTTACTTGAGAATCTTCTTAGTGAGCAGCTTTCTCTTGAGAGCTCAATCCCCTATTCTACTCCCAGAGGAGAAGATAAACCACTGTAACATGTATAATATCTATCCAACCTAGATATAGAAATACACTTAGAGTCAGTTAAAGCCAACTACTATACCACCAATGTCCATAGAACAAAAAATAGTGACAATGATGTAAACTATGAAATTATAAATTATTTAGGGTGAAGGTAAAAATAGTAATTGCCTGAAATTTAAACAGGAGGGGGATACAGATAAGGAAGAGAAAGAAGGAAGCAGCCAGGATTAAGTAAAAGGAAGGAAAACAGAGATCTAGAAAGGAAATAAATGTTAGGAAGGAAAGAAAAAAGCAAAAGTTTTTTTTTTAAAAAAAAAAACCAAATGCACAATAAAGAAAAAAATGTATAAATAAAATTAAGTATGCATTAAAAAGCAATAAGAAGTAAAAAGCCTAAGAGATTTATTTTTTAAAAAAAAGTAAAAATGCACTGAAAGTATAGTAAATAGAAAGAGAGAGATGCACAGGCAGTTAATTTTTTTTTTTTTTTTTTGCGGTACGGGAGGTTGAACCCAGGGTCTCGCACCTGCATGCTTTGCAAGGGCTGGACCACTGAGCTGCGCCCCCAGCCCATTTGTTTTTTACTTTTTGAGACAGGGTCTAAGTTATGCAGACCGCCTCTGGTCTCGACCTTGCGATCCTCCCGCCTCTGTCTCCAGAGCCGCTGGGTTTACAGGCGTGAGCCACTACACCCAGGTGCAGTTAAATATTTTTTAAAAAAGAAAACTAAAAGGAAAAAAATGAAAATTACATTAGAAAAAAGAAACTAGGAAAACAACGTTAATGACAAAAAGAAGAAAAAAATGAGAAAAAAAAAATAGAGCCAGACACCATGGCATACACCTCCAATGACAGCATCTCAGAAGGCTGAGGCAGAAGGAGTTTGAGTCCCAGGCTGGATGCAACCTGTACAATTCAATGAGTTCCTTTCTCAAAACAAAAATTTTTAAAAATGGCGCAAAGTACTTCACCGTGACACAGTGCTTGCCCCACGCAAACCCCCAGGTTCAACTCCTAGCACAGCAGAAAAAAAGAAAAAGAAGAAAACAAAAGAAAAAAAAAAAAACAGAAAAGATAAAGTGCTGGAGTGGCTTCTGTGTTTTCTAATATTGGAGTCTGTTTGGTGGAGATGGTGTTCAGTTTAAGATGGACTCTGTTATCCAGCCTTGGCTCAGAGTTGCCAGTCTCTGAAGTGCCCCTCAAGAGAGAGAGTTGTCTTCTTTCCCTAGGGGGCGACCATCCACTTTGACAGAGCCTACTGCGGACTGAATCTCTCTATGTGTTGCCGTCTCACCTTCTCCCTCTTTGTACCTTTCTGTCACAGCTGTGTCATACCTTGGGGTTGTGGCAAGTTATCCCCAGGCTCCCTCACCGGTGGTTACTCTTTGTTTTCAGGCCCCCCAGAAAAGCTGATCTCACAACAAATTCCCTCTCAAGATGGCGTTTAATCATGGCCCTCCAACATATGGAGCGTGGCAAAATGGATCTCTTCTCCAAGGCTGATCCTACCAGTCAGGAAGAGCCACTGTCTCACTAAACCCCTTGAATAGATCCAAGGGCTTCATGCACTGTGAGCTTGTCCTATGGGACTGCAAGTCTGCCTGCCAGGGCTGCCCAGCTTACCTTTTTTGGTTGAAGGCTCTAGTTTCCCTGTCCCACCAGGAAGCTACAGCTGGTGATGTATCCTGCACACTCCCTGTAGCTGCTCAGCTCCATCTTGCACTCTGAGACTATCCTATAACCTCCTTGTGGATTTCTGTGCTTTTCCAGTCTTTCTTTCTTTGGAACAGAGACTACTCCTTCTTATTATGACTCCTTTATTTTACCGCACCACAAGGAGGCTGCCTCTAATCTGCCATTTTTTTTATTAGAAATTTTTAATGTACATCATAATGTGATTCATTTTGACATGCTTTTCGTTGTGACAATTTTCATATATGCAATTTGATAAGCATTATTCATATAGGTTACCCCTTACCCTCCTCTATGTTTCCCCCCTCCCCCCCTCCCATCCAAGTTTCCCATCCAAGTCTTCTCTATCTTTTACTACATAGTATTTTTCTATATGTCCTTGAGTTCCATTTCTGTTTAAGATAGAAACTTTTCCTGTAGTGGTCTTTGTTTCCATCTTGTTAATCTGCCATTTTATTGCCTCTGTTTTCATAAATATTCTGACTTTTTTCTTCAGGTAGAAAATCTTGCTGATTGTCTTCCTTTGCAGCAAGGAACAGTGTTTTCTAGGCTACCCTTTTCTCTGAAAGAAGCTCCATAAGAGTTGTAGCTGTATAAATAATTGTTGGAGTAAATGTGACAATGATAATTAACGTCTAAGCTCTTTGTTACACGAGGTTAGCAGGATCTCTCAGGCAAGTGACTGTGATCTGTTCCTCAGTCTTTAACTCAATGAATATATCTTAGATACTGGCAGCTTCCCCTTTATTTGTGCTCTCTGGGAATAACTATTATTTTCTTGAAAACTTGGCTAACTTTTTAAAGAATGTTTGAAAATTGTTATCTTAGCTGGATGCAATGGTGCACACCTGTAATCCCAGCAACTCAGGAGGTGGAGGCAGGAGAATTACAAGTTGAAGACTAGAGGCAGCCTGTAATTTAGTGAGATGCTGCCTCAAGATAAAAAATATATAGTTTTTAAAAGGGGTTGAGGGTGCAGCTCAGTGGTAGAGCACTTGCAAAGTATGTGCAAGGCCCTGGGTTCAACATTCTAGTGCCACAAAACAAACAAACAAATTTACCATATGTTTTGTAACAGACAGCTTTAAAAAAATAATATCTAGTATACAGTATGACTGTAAAAGCAAGTTTAGGCCTTTATTATTGCTCATATTAGCTATTACAATTGCATCTTATTTGGCCTTCTTTCACTCCTACCCTTACTCTGCACTGCAGTTAGAATTTACTTAAAAAGCATAAATTTGATCACATCAGGATCATCAATTTTTTTCCCATTTCCTCAGGTCTACAGAATAAGACTTAATGTCCTTTCCAATCAAACTGCAAATTCCTCTCCAGTCTCATTTTCTACCACTTCCTCTGCTCTTTGTATAATCCAGCCAAGTCAGACTACTTGGCAGCTAGAAAACACTACATATTTTTATACTTCAATGTCTCAAATCTATTTATTCCTTTTGGTCAGCAAGCCCCTTTCTACTTTCTCAATTGTCTGTTGAAATGCTGTTTTGTTTTCTTCAGTTTGGTTTGGTTGGGTTTGGTGCTGGGGATCAAACCCAGGGTCTTGTACATGCCAGGCAAGCACCCTACCACTATCCTCAGTCCTTGATATCTATCTATCTATCTATCTATCTATCTATCTATCTATCTATCTATAGATATCTATCTATCTATCTATTTATAGATAGATATAGATATAGATATATAATTAGTGCACGTGAATTGTACAAAAAGATTCATTATGACATTTCCATACATACATATAGTGTACTTTGAAGTGTATATGTACACGTTGGAGTTTTACTTGGCCATAAAGAAGAATGAAATTATGTTGTTTGCAGGAAAATAAATGGAACTGGAGATCATGATGTTAAGTGAAATAAGCCAGTCCCACAAGGACAATTATCACATTTTCTCTCATATATGGAAGCAGGAGAAAAAGAAAGGAAGGACATGAGAGGAAAAGAGGGACTACTAGGGATGTGGAAAAGAAGAAGGGGAAAGTGCTACAAGAAACCCCTTGTTTTCTTGAGACAAAGCCTCACTACATAGACAGATTACCCTTGACCTCATAATTTTGCCTCCGCTTCTTGAGTGCTGGGATTATAGGCTGGTACCGCCACAACTGGCTCTGAAATGTTCCTTTAGATATGGCACAAATGAGAACTCTTCTCTAGAGCCTTCTTTAAACTCAAAATTTATTTATGTTTTATGTTCCACATTCCTTTCATCAAGAAGTAATGATTGAATGCCCACTATGTGTTTAGGCATCCTGGTAACCACTGGAACACAGAAAGAAAATATTCTATATGTTGGTGTGATGGTACATGCCTGTAATCCCAGCAACTCGCGAGGCCAGAGGCAGCCTCTGTTACTAACTAGACCCTGACTCAAAATAAAAAAAATTAAAAAGGGATTGGAGGTGCAGCTCATAGGTAGAGCACTTTCAAAGTTTGCACAAGGCCCTGCATTCAATCCCCTGGGGGGGGGGGGAGAGAAGAAAAGAAAGAAAAGTGAGAGAGAGAGAGAGAGAGAGAGAGAGAGAGAGAGAGAAAGAAAAAATATTCTTTCTATTATCATGGAGTTGAGAGTCAAGAGACTGGGAATACACAAAATGTAATAATAATTTTAAAAAGTGAAGTTACTGTTCTTGAGCAAAGTGACACAGTCCTATGGGAGTTTATAACAAAAATCTGACCTAAACTTAAGTGGACAATATGGAAACCTTATAGAGGAAAAAATGATCAAGAAGCTATTTGACCTCCTACAGAAGTGTGTGCAAATGCACTCCTGACAAGAGATAATTAAATGAAGGCTAATCTACAAGAAATGTGGAACATAAGGCTGTAATAGTGAAAGCATATTATGAAAAATTCTCAAGAGGTAGACAAGGAATAGAACATGAATGGCCTTATAGATTGTGAAGTTTATTTTAACACAGTGGAATGCCATTGAAAACATTGTGACCAGTTTTAGAGTACATGACTGTGACTTAACCAAGTGTGCTTTTGAAAAGATCAATCAGGTTACAGAGAAACTGAAGAGAGCTGGATGAATTTAGGGCTGAGTACTTAATAAAGGGGTTGGGATTTATGAGTCAGACACGACTCAATAGCACCTAACAACTTAATAAAAGCAAGTCCTTGTGGTAGGTTGAATGTAAGAATGAATTGGCCAAATTCTTAAGTTTCTTGTTTATAGTGAATAATGATCCATTGCATTTACTAAGATAAAAAAAAAAGAAGAAAGAAAGATTACCAAGTTTAGAGAGGGGGGCAAGGAAATGAAGAGTTCAGGGTTGGGTGTGCTGCATTTGGGTGTGGAATTGAACAATTCCACCTCTGTGGAATTGTTACATAGGCAATCACATCTCTGAGTCTGGAGCTTGGAGATTAGGTCCGAGACATAAATATGAGTATGACAGGCACCAGTACATAGTTATTAAAACTATGGTATGGATGAAATTTCATGAAGTGTAAGATGGATGAAAAGAGCCTTTAAGTTTATACCTTGAAAAGCTTGATGATTTAATAACTTTATTGAAAAGGACACAATCACAAAACAAAGCAAAAACAAAACAAAAAGGGAGCAACTAAAAATAAGAGAAAATCAGGCAAGTGTGCTCCCAGGGAAGCTATATGACAAAACCATTACAAGAACACACTATTTCGAATGAGTCTATTTGTTTTTATTCCTTTTTGGCATTTTTCCTAAAATTCTTGATTTGCATAAATAATTGGAAGTCTCTACTGAAACTCTTAATCAGTTTTTAACTTTTGAAGAGGATATACACAGATATCTCTAAATGTTGTATTAAAGCTATGGATCCCCTTCCCACAAAAATGCATGTATGTTCAATCCTGCCAAGTCAGACTACTTGGCAGCTAGAAAACACTACATATTTTTATACTTCAATGTCTCAAATCTATTTATTCCTTTTGGTCAGCAAGCCCCTTTCTACTTTCTCAATTGTCTGTTGAAATGCTGAACTTTGTAAAGTTCAGATAACTATTGTTGTTGTTAGGTGCCATCAAGTCGGTATCCGACTCTTAGTGACCCTCATAGGGTTTTCAATGGCTGACTGTTTCGGGATTGCTTTAGGAGTGGATTGTCAGGCCCTTCTCCCATCAGACAACTATGGGGCTTATAAATTTTCTAGAACACATATTTAGATTTTCTAGGTGACAATGGATCCTTAGGTTAAGATCCTACAGGTTTGAAGTCCTTCTGATGATGGTTGGAAGATGAAATAATGATGATGTTGGTCAAGATAGATAAAAAATTGTTGTTGTTGTTGTTGTTAGGTGCCGTCCATTCAAGTAACCGACTCATAGCGACCCTACCTACAACTGAGAAAACTCTATTGACAGTGCTTCTCTGCTGTTCATAGGGTCTTCAATGGTGGATTGATTTTTGGGAACAGGTTGCCAGGTCCTTCTCCCAACCCTACAGCACCTGGTCTTCCCAGGCACTCTCCCATCCAAGTACTAACCAGGCCTGGCCCTGCTTAGCCTCCAAGATCCTATGGGATTGGATGCCACTGTGGTACAGTTGCAGGCATATCAACAATAGGGTGAGTTATTATTAGATATGATATAGAATCAATTAATTTTAATTTTGCCTGAAAGAGAAGTATAAACTTGATAACTTTGAAATTCATTAGTGGCTCAGATTTCAATGCTTTCAATAAGGTCCATGGTGGTGATGAGCAGAGTGAAGATGGGGTGTCTGGACTGAAGACTAGTTACTACTGAGTTCCTTCACTTTCCCATGATTGTTTTCCTATTCAAATTCTCAGCAAGTAAAAGATTCCCTAAAACGTCTGCTACCACCTTCCTAAACATGTCCTTCAGGGCTTCCTTGACTTGTTCATTGCACAAGGCATAGATGATTGGATTCAGTAGTGGCGTCACAAATGTTGTTATCATTGTCACTGCCCAATTAGTACCCACAGAGCCACTCTGTGAAGGCCGCACATAGAGAAAAATGGCACTGCCATAGAAGAGGGTCACGACCATCAAGTGGGAGGTACAGGTGGAGAAGGCCTTCTGACGGCCTGAAGCAGTGGAAATGCGCAGGACAGCCAGGATTATGTGGCCGTAGGATGTAGCAGTAATCATCAGTGAGGATACAATGACAAGAGAGGCCAGGACAAAGTCCATCTCCTCCAGCTTCTTGGTGTTGGCGCATGCCAGGTGGAGCAGTGGACCACTGTCACAGAAGAAGTGCTGCACCACCGCACTTTGTTTGCAGAAAGGAAGTGAGGCCACTGCCACTGTGGGCCCAAGCACAGGGAGGAGCCCTCCTATCCAACAGGCTATGGCCAAGCGAAAGCACACAGCGCAATTCATGAGCAAGGGGTAGCGCAGAGGATGGCAGATGGCCAGGTAGCTATCCACAGACAGGACGGCCAACAGTAGGAACTCAGAGGCCCCAAGAAAGAAATAGAAATAAAATTGAGTAATACATGCAGCGAAGGAAATCGTGTGTTTCCTTGAGAGGAAATTGCTCAGCATGTTTGGAATGATGACGGACGTGATTAGAATCTCCAGGCAGAACAGGTTACCCAGAAAGAAGTACATGGGAGTCTGGAGGTGAGCATCTGCTCCTACCAGCCCCACAATCAACACATTGCCTGTCAGAGTCAGCAGATAGACAAGAAGGAACACAGAAAAGAGTTCCACTCTTGTACTGTTGAGGTTTGGGAAGCCTGCCAGGACAAACTCTGTCAGCCCATCGGTCTGGTTTGCCCCGGGAGCCATGATCTTTTCCACCTGTGAGAAAATGTGGACATGAGCAGGTTCTCTTCTCACCAGTCCTGAAACTAACCATGGTATACCTATTTCCTCCCATCACGGGTCCTGTTAATATTTGAAGCACCTGAGTTCATCTGATTATACAGTTGGAGAAAATCATCTACAGTCATTAAAACTTAAGTAAGAAAATATCAGGAGCCTCTATCTTCATATCCTCTATCCCCAAATCTTAAATGATGATATGTAATTATCATGATAACGATATCACTGAACATCTGAGTTGGGTGAAAAGATCAGAAAAAATGCTTTTGTGAAGAATATGACTCTTGTTCAACCAGGACCAGAACTGAGTCAGACCGCCTATCTGTGAAATCTTTCATCTTCTACTTACTGGCTGTGTGGCTCTTTATGCTCCTCAACTGTAAAATTCTGTAAGGAACAAACAAAGATAATGGTACAAATGATTTAAAAGAGTTTCCAACACTAAACCAACAAAGATGTGGTAGAGAAAGCCCTAGGCTGTAGGTTAAGACTCCAGAATCTAGACTCAGCCTGCCACTACTCTTGGAAGACTATCAAGGATTCTAGCCATTGTTTGTATTTAAACACCCATCTAGACAATGAATGATAGGAATCTAGGCCATTTTATACACCTATTAAATGAAATGCTCTTTAATGGAGAATTTTTCCAACAATCCAATTGTTGTTGTTAGGTGCTGTTGAGTCAGTATCTGACTCATAGCGACCCTAGTACAACAAGCAAAACACTAATTGTCATTGTTTCTCTGCTATTCATAGGGTTTTCAATGGCTGATTGTTTTTTGGGAGTGGGTTGCCGGGTCCATCTCCAAAGCCTACAGCACCTGGTGTTCCCAGGTGATCTCCCATCCAAGTACTAACCAGGCCTGACCCTGCTTCTCTTCTGAGACCTGATGGGATCAGACCCCACAGTGGTATGGCTGCAGGGAACAACCCAGTAGGCTAACTGAACTCTGATCTCCACAAAGTGCTTGCATTTCTAAGGTAAATTATGTCATGAAAAAAAGAAAAGAAGACAGAAATAAATACATTAATTCATTCAATCTGTCAGCTATCCACACCTACGTACTTATACATGCCTTGCAAGTTGCTATGATGCTGAAAGCTATGCCCACCAGTATTTCAGATACCAGCAGTACCACTCATGGTGGACAGGTTTCAGCTGAGCTTCCAGACTAAGTCTAGGGAGAAGGACCCCACAGCCCACTCCCAAAACAATTAGCTATTGAAAACCCTATGAATAGCAGAGAAGCACTGTCAAATATGCTGCCAGAACATGAGCCTCCAGGCTGAAAGGCATATAAAAAACAACTGGGGAAGAATTGCCTCCTCAAAGTGGAGTCAATCTTAGTGATGGGAATGGAGTAAAGCCCCTGGGACCTCCAGTTGCTTGATATGGTACGTTTCAAAATGAGAAGAAACACAGTGACCTAAACAACAGGCTCAAACATGAAGAGGTCATGTGTATAGCACAGTGTTTGGTAGTGTTTCATTCTGTTGTACATTAGGGTCACTATGAGTCAGACCCAACTCAAAGGCACCTAACAACAACACTTAGTGTCAATTTTGAGCTAAATATTCTGGGGAATATTAAGATAAGTTCCTTAAACTTTTTCAGTATGTGATATTTAGCATACTGAACTACCAATCCAAGGGCCTTGCACAAATTTAGCCTCTGTTAGATGATTTGTCAGAGACAGAATTACGAATTCCTGGCTGTAACTAATGAAATCAGAAAAGAAACTGATTCAAGTCCTTTGATTCAAATCCTTCCTGTTCTGAAGACCACCACCAGTTAGAAAAATCAAATCAATGACATTGTGAGACTTTGTTTTAAAGGAAACCTCAGTTAGCAGGAGAACACTGATCAGCTGTAACCATGCAAAGCATAAGAACTGATTTTGAGATTGGTGGTTCTCAGTCAGCTCTATTATTCTCTAGCACACTCCAACAACTTTTGTTCCAAGAAAACATTAGGCTCTTAACTTACAATTTCTCACCTGTTGGTCCCAGATGTGTAAGCAGGAATATTTTTGTGCCTTTTTTTTTTAGAATAAAGCAGTTCTGTGATCTTTCTCCACTGGGATTCAGTGTCTCCTCTTGCTCCAGCTTCTATACAAATTGCCTTATTGTCAGTAAAGTCGTTCAGCCTTTGCTCTGCATTTATTATATACCAAATGCTGGGCTTGTGATTCAGAGCCAAAGGAATCATTGCTGCTGTCCTTATGTAGCTCAATACCTACTGACATGACAGGAAAATTAAATGTGAGTTCTATTTGAAGTCATGTCTTCATTTTTTTTCTGATGGATTTTAAGTACAAAGTGTCAATTTTCTTCTTTTGCACCCCAGCCTTTCTGGATCCTGGGTTGAGTACGAGTGCAGGGGAGAAAGCTGAAGTCATCAAGTTCTAATCAGTGTCAATAGTGAATGGCAGGGTCCTTCATGCATGACTTCGGTTTCTAATGGATATGTCCCCAAGTAAGGATTGATCCAGGCATCAGAAGCTTAGCCAGCTGCACAAGGTTACTCAGGTGGTGAAAAGATAAGAGGAGAAACAGAGAGAGAGAGAGAGAGAGAGAGAGAGAGAGAGAATGAATTCTTCTGAGACTCAGGAAAGATTTATAATTTGATGAAATGCTCCTAAACTCCGTGTTGGATAAATTGGAAAAGAAGGCTGACCCTTCATTCAGCAAATGATGACTCAGAATATTTCTGCCTTTGTCAACCACCTCAAGCCAGGCAGCTTCAAAAGGAGCATTAACAAAGGGAATGAGGGAAAGCAAGGAGTTGACAAACTGTGGACGACCAGGACAGTCATCCACCTTCCTTCTGCCTGGCACTCAGGGAAAATGTTTGTACCCAAAACAACACAGACATTGTCTCTTCTCTCTGACGACCCAAAATGACATTGGGACTCCCTCCCCTGACTTCCAGGTCAGGAGGCAATAGAGACCCAAGGGCACAATAAGACAGAGGAAGTCTCCCTGCATCATCTCTAGGGTCTTCTGCTGTTTCTCCCTGCCTCATCCTTGATCTCCTACTGAAAATACAATTCCACATGCCCAAAACATTTAGAATTTGGAACTATTGTTCACATTTTTCCTTCTGTGTCCATTCTATGCTGACGAAAGACTTGACTCTCTCCTGTTCATGTTCAAGACTCTTTTTACTCAGTTTTCTGAGGCAGTTTCTTCCCTCTATTCCTCTTAAACCCACCTCCCTAACCACTTTCCAACCTCAACAATGACAAGATCTACTGACCTTCCTCAAATATGAGATTTAATCTACTGCATTTATAATTTTGTTTTCTTGTCTGTATTTCCTGCTGGTCTCTGAACCCCTGGGGCATTTCTAGCACTAGTCACAGTGTCTGGCACACATGAGATGCTTTAAAAAGTAGCACATGAGCTAAACTGCCATGAATCTCAGTCTAAGAAGGTGCTCTTATGAGACGAACACCAATTAAGTTTTGAGTTGAGAAGAAAGAGCACGCAGCACCCTCTGGGACTCCATTTGGCTGAATTCCATCCTTGCTGGACACAATGCTTCTTGTTCTATTCTGTTAGGTGCCATTAAGTCAGATCCAACTCATAGCAACCCTACATACAACAGAACGAAATATTACTCTACACTATGCCATACACACGATCTTTGTATGATTGAGTGCATTGTTGCAGCCACTGTGTCTCTTCTTATTCTGAGTCATGCCACATCAGCAAAAGGAAGTCCCAGGGGCTTTACTCCACTCTCATCACTAAGGTTGACTGTACTTTGAGGAGACAATTCTTCCCAGTCATTTCTTGAATGCCTTCCAGCCTCAAGGGCTCATTTTCCTATACTATATTTGACACTGTTTCTCTGCTATCATAGGGTTTCCAATGGCTAATAGTTTTGGGGGTAAGATGTTGGGTCTTTCTCCCTAGTATGTCCTGGTCTGGAAGCTCAGCTGAAACCTTTCCACCATGCTTGGCCCTGCTGGTATCTGAAATACCAGTGGCATAGCTTTCAGCATCACAGCACCACACAAGCCCCCACAGCACAACAAGCTGACAGACACGTGGAAGAATCCTTCTTGGTGAAAGAAAATAGCTAAAAGGAAGCATGAGTGAAACACGGGAAGTGTCATCACTAAATTTTAGGGAAAGAGTGAGAGCAAAACCTGGGAAACTAGCTGGTGTAAGTCAAAGCAAACCATAGAAACTGGAGCTCCTGTTTGTTGATCCGAGGGCAGCAGGGACCTAAGAATAAGAGACCCATGATGCCTGAGAGCTAGTAAAGAACACTTAGCTGTACACGTTTATACACTTTAACTATAATGACTAAGGCAACTGCAGAAAGAGATGAGATCAAGGTCCAGTGATTTTTGAAGAATTACAGAGCTATTTGTCTAACTGATTGAATTTGGTGTTCAGCTAATAATACTTGAAAGCCTACTTGACTATAAAATTTTCCCAGTTTTTGCATCACAGTAGAGTGTAGTTGTTGTTAGGTGCCGTCAGGTTAGTGTCCAACTCATAGCGACCCTACGTACAACAGGTGAAACACTGCTGTCAGTGCTTCTCTACTATTCATAGGGTTTTCAATGGCTGCTTGGTTTTTTTCGAGAGTAGGTTGCTGGGTCCTTCTGCCAAGCCTACAGAACCTGGTGTTCCTAGGCGGTCTCCCATCCAACTACTAACCAGGCCTGACCTTGCTTAGCTTCTGAGATCTGACAATATCGGAAGCCACAGTGGTATGGCTGCAGGCTGTAGAGCATATTAGCAGAAAAGATTTTACTCACTTATATTTATTATTTTGTATACTTAAGATGTACAGTGTAATGTTTTAGATTTTATTTATTTTTAAAGTATACTGACATGGTTGAAAAGTAAAAATATAACAATATACACACTAATAGTACTGGAAGTGTAGCTCATTGGTAGAGTACTTACCTAGCATGTACAAGGCCCTGGGTACAATCACCAGCACCACACAAAGAAAAAAGTCCTAGTCCCTACTTGTTTATATCCCCTCTATTCTCCTCCTCTGGGTTGGGATTTAGCTCAGTTGGTAGAGCGCTGCGCTGCAGTCTCTGAGGTCCCGAGTTCAATTCCCAGCACTGCAAAAATGGGAGAAGGGCCTGGCAATCCACTCCCAAGGCAATCCTGAAACAGTCAGCCATTGAAAACCCTTTGAGGGTCACTATGAGTCAGATACCGACTCAACAGCACCCAATAACAACAACAATTCTCCTTCTCTAATTAGCCATTTTCATTATATTAGTGTGCATTCTTTCAGTGATTTTTGTGGATATACAAGCAAACAATAAAATGTTTGTTTGTTTGTTTGTTTATGACTTTCTTACATTGTGTATACTTTGTTTCTTCCTTTTAAGATACCTGGAAAATTTTTCCTCTCCATACATGGAGAGCAAAAGCAAAATGTTTAAACCAAGAAGATTATCAGCATGACAAATCTACTGCATGAATGGATTGCAACATTCTTGAACTATACTTCTGCTCTAGTTATTGTTTGATGTGTCTTTCACCTCAATTTTTCTAACCAGCAAAAACTTTATTGTGATCCACAATAGACTTATATCAAAAAAATTTAATTATAACTTTGAAAATAAACATGAATTATGGCAAGCTAATATATTTGGGATTTCCTTCAAAATAAAGTGGAACGTATAGATAAAACTAGCTAGGCCATAAATTAGTAATTCATGGAGCTACATGTTGGTAACATTGTGATTCATCATACTATTCTAGCTATTTTTAGTATGCTTGAAATATTTCATAATAAATAGAATCAGAAATATGTAGTGACAATCAGGTAGGTATATTAGAAAAAATTCTAAATTTTTAAAAATACAAGATTTCCTTGGTTAAAAGTTAACGAATATCAGAAATACTTCTCTGAAGATGGAAACTAATTCCACAAAATTAACCAGCCAGTCACTGGAGAATGTCAAATACAATGTGGGTTATTCAGATCCCAGGAAATGTAAAACTATATAGTGAAATATTGATTCCAAGGAGAATTCAACCCTTTCAGCAACAACCTACTTCTGATCCAGAAGTTGGGGAGGCAATGTAGACACATACCTATACACACAGAATCGCAGTCCAGAATGGGGAGACTGTGTTAAAGTAGCGATGGAGTACAGAAGCCTCTTCCATTATGATGAATTTGTTAAAATGAAATTACATTTTTCTACTCTTATTTTCTTCTCTTCATTTTTAACAACATGAGAAAAGAAGACAGAACGCTACCACAAAATGTTATAATAAAAGAATATCTTACCCTAGGCATAGACTGGGTGGCTTTAACAACAGATGTTTACGGGCTAAGGGTGCAGTTCAGTGATAGAGTTCGTGCCTAGCATGTGCACGGCCTTAGGTTTGGTCACCAGCACCAAAAAAGCAAAACAAAGGAAACAGAAATTTATTCCTCAAGGTGAGACCAGAAGCTTGAGGCGAGGGTTGCAGTGCAGTCAGACAAGTAAGGAGTGCTCTCTGCCTCACTTACAGATGATCAGCTACTTGCTTGCCTTCACGTGGCAGAAAGAGAGCCCCTCACCTCATCTCGTAAGGGCCATTCATGAGGCCTCTACCCTGTGTTAATCAGCTTTCCATCACTATAACAAATACTTGGGATAACTCATAAAGAGAAAAGGTTTTCTTGGCTCACAGTTTCAGAGGCCTAGTCCATCATCTGGATGACTCATTGCTCCTGGTGACCGTGACAGATGGCAAAGGTGGGGAGCATGAGGCAGAGCAAACCACTCACCTCAGGAACAGGAAGCAAAGAGAGAGCAAGAAGTGGGCCACAGGCCAGGATCCCAAGATCTCCTTCTGTAGAGAAGCACTATCAAATATAGTACAGGAAAATGAGCCCCCGAGGCTGGAAGGCATTCAAGAAATGACTGGGAAGAGTTGTCTCCTCAAAGTAGAGTAGACTTTCGTGATAAGAATGGGGTAAAGCCCCTGGGACTTCCTTTTGCTGATGTGGCGTAACTCAAAATGAGAAGAAGCACAGTGGCTGCAACAATGGGCTCAAACATACAAAGATTGTGTGTATGGCACAGTGTTGAGTAGTATTTCATTCTGTTGTACATAGGGTTGCTATGAGTTGGATCTGACTTAATGGCACCTAACAGAACAGAACAAGAAACCTTGTATCCAGCAAGGATGGAATTCAGCCAAATAGAGTCCCAGAGGGCTCTGTGTGCTCTTTCTTCTCAACTCAAAACTTAATTGGTGTTTGTCTCATAGGAGCAACTTTTCCTCAAGCCTGAGATTTATGACAGTTTAGCATGCCCTAAACACCTAAAGACCTCACACTGGGACTCACAGCTAAGGTTCCATCCCCTTCCCCAAAATGCTAGTCTTTAGCATATGTGTTTTGGGAAGACGTTTAAGTTGCTAAGCATAAATTCTACCCTTTAAGGTGATTTTGATTGGTGAAATAAGAAATTTTCATCTCACAAGCATTTTAAAATACTTGGGGTACAGAAAGACAAAGTCATTAATACTATTATAAACAAAACTAATTTTTACCTCCTTAAAAGGTAAATGGAAAACAAATCTGACATAACTTAATTACTTAAATTATAATTAAATTATGTTTAAAATTATCTGGTATCTAAGCTCAATGCTGTTTTGTGACTTTTTTCTTTTTTTTTTTTAAGAGGACTCATCTTGTGGAAGAAAAACTTTTAATTGCTGTTGCAAAAAACATCTGTATGAAGTAGAAACTGGTTTCAATAATATCAGTGGAGAATATGTTCTAGGAAGTAGAGGTAACTGGATGTGAAGTTCTGGCAGCAATAGAATAATCCCAGATGGTTAGGCTGAGGTTAAAACCTAATGAGGACGAAAGCTTTGTCTGTGGGGAATTTTCGATGACATCTGCAGAAATATTATACAGTGCATAAACCTAATTGAATTGTTTTCACAAGTGTTGTAAGGTTTCATAGAGTAAAAGGGTTTTTTTTACATGCACTTCAATTTCACAGCAAGAGTGACATAGAATACCTAAACACAGAAGACTGCATTCACGCAAGATATTTAACTCCTTAATATAATAATGCATACATTCAAAATGATTACACTATCATTACATCTAGAGCTTCCTGCAACTACAAGTGGTTATGGAAAGCATGGCCCCCACTGTCAAAATCTAGAAAGCAGCCACCACCTTCTATGTATCTTCTCTTTTTGCTTTTCTTCATTTTTCTTAATCAACTCTGTTGTTGTTGCTTCTTAGCAAAACTGGTAAGAACCAAATTATAATCATTGAACATAGCACTCTGGCAATCAAGATGCTTAAAACCTTCAGTCTTCTGGGTTGAGGAGAGCACTGTGTGATATTTAGAGCTCTGATTAACAAGCAAGGTGGTCACAAATTTTCCTGGCTTGAAAATTTCCACACCTTTCCTGATGAGGTCATCATAGGAGGCCTGACTTAAATTCCTTTCAAAGCTAACATAAGAAAATTCTGGTTCTGGAGTGAAGTGATTAGTCCAGTAAGTTCCATCAGATTTCATTCCATTCATCCAATACCCACAACAATTGAATGGTGTGGCATCAATAACAGAGCCTGGTATCAGGTAACGAATTCCACTCTCACAAAGTGACATCCTTTGCAGCAACACCATCTTTCACATAGAACTGGTCCGTAACTGCTGGGTCAAGCTCACTCATCAGAATTTCCAGGGTTTGATCTGGCTGACTGATCACCTGACTCTCTTAAGAAATCCAGAAGATACATGTACCAACAGTCAGAATTCATAGGCCCCGTACAATAAAATTGCATTAAGAAAAATTGCATTAGCTGGGAGAGGTGGTGCATGCCTGTAATCCCAGGGCCCAGAGGGCGGAGGCAGGAGGATCACAAGTAGGAGACTAGAGGCAGTCTGCATAATTTAGCAAGATCCTGTCTCAAAAAGTAAAAAAACGGGCTGGAGGTGGCGGAGGTGGCAGCTTAGTGGTCCAACACTTGCACAGCATGCAAGTGTGAGGTCTTGGGTTCAACCCCCAGTACCAAAAAAAAAAAAAAAGAAAGAAAGAAAGAAAGAATGAAAGAAAGAAAGGAAAAAAAAGAAAGAAAAGAAAAGAAAAATTGCATTAAGAAATTCTATTTCTTCCTGGGAATTACAATGTGGGTACCCCTGGTGAGAAGGCTTCATGAAATTCTTAGGAGAATAAAAGAAGCTTTGAACTAAGTCAAACCCACTGTAATCTTTAGCAAGCTTCAACGACCACAACGGAACCAGTGCTTTTCAGCAAGAGGGTGGTACCACATGTCTTCAAATTAACATAGCTAATCCCTCTTTCTTTTGATTGGCAACAGCATTACATATCTTTGCCTTTTATTTTATTTTATTTTTGTGCTGAAGATCCAACCCCTCACCCTACACATGCTAAGCAAGCACTCTACCACTGAGCTACAGGTCTAGCCCTCTTTACTATCTCTTTACTTTTTAATATCTCTGGCATTATATTTAAAGTGTGTTTCTTACAGACAATACATAGTTTGGTCTTTAGGGTATTTTGTTTGTTTGTTTATTTGTTTGTTTGTTTTTCATTCACTCCAACAGTCTTTGTCTTTGAATTGGTGTATTTAGACTATCCACAATGAAAATAATGATTTAAATAGCTGGGTTAAAATCTATATATTTATGCATTTTATATTTATTGCTCTTTTTCATTTATTTCTTTCTGTCTTCTACTCTTTTTCTGCCTTTTGTGGTTTTAATTGAGCATTTCATATGATTATATTTTCTTTTCTCTCTTGGCATATCAGTTATACTTTTAAAATGTTTTAAATATTTGGTCTAGAGTATGTAATTTATATTATAATTAATCTAAGTGTATTAGTCAGCTTTCTGCTACTGCAGCAAATATATGAGGTTTTTGTTAAAATTTGGATCTTAACTGTCTCCCAGAAGTCCACAGACTAGACTTGTTTGGCAACTGTGGTGCTAGGGCCTTCTGCATGCTAGGCAAGTGCTTTACATCTGAGCTCCTTCTCCAGCCTAGTTTTTGTATCTTTAAAATAATTTTTGGCATCCGGTATAGCAAACTCTGTTCTTTTCCAGAAATCTATTAACTAATTTTGAACCTTTATATGCTTTAGAATTTTTCATCAAGTTGTCCTGTTCAATTGTGGTATTTCAGTTGGATTTTTAAAATTATACATTATCTGGAGATTTGACATTTTTATAGCAATGAATTTTCCAGTCCATAAAAGTGAACTGGATTTCCATTTATGTAGCTTTCTTTATTCTCCAATAACATTTTATATTTTTGCCATGAGATTTTTTGCATTTTAGAATGTGCTCCTAAGCCAGAGATGGTAGCACACACCTAAAATCCCAGCACTTGGGAGGCTGAGATAGGAGGATCATATGTCCCAGAACAGCCAGGGCTATATAGCTAAACTTTATAGAAGGAAAGAACGAAAGAAAAAGAAAAGAAAGAAGGAAGAAAGGAAGGAAGGAAGGAAGGAAGGAAAAAGGGAAGAGAAAGAGAGAGAAAAAAAGAGAAAGAAAGAAAGAGAAAAAGAAAGAAAGAAGGTGTTTCTAGGTATTTCATTGCTTGATACTATTATAAAGATAAACTGTTAAGAAGTTAACATTCTAACTAATTGATGATGGCATATAGAAATATATAGATCTTCACATGACAACATTTGATGCTGCAAAGTTTATTAAAATCAGTCATTATTTCTTATAGGTTAATAATATATATTTATTTTATGTATAACTTTACATAACATACTTTATTAATAAGATATATATAATTTATTATTAACAACATAATGTACACATTTTTATTGTTGTTGTTGTTAGGTGCTGTCAAGTCGGTATCCGACTCTTAGCGACCCTCATAGGGTTTTCAATGGCTGACTGTTTCGGGATTGCCTTGGGAGTGGATTGCCAGGTTCTTCTCCCATTTTTGCGGTGCTGGGAATTGAACTTGAGACCTCAGAGACCACAGTGCAGCACTCTACCAACTGAGCTAAATCCCAGCCCCACACATTTTTATAGGTGATTAATAATATATCTATCTTCAGTAAAATGTTTAATAGGAGTTGGTTAGTGGGTATCCTAATCTTGTTTCAATCTCAAACAGAAATCCAACACAATTTTTCCATTAAATATGCTATTTGATATGACATATAGTTGTTAGGTGCTGTCAAGTTGGACCAACTCATAGGGACCTCATAGAGTTTTCAATGGCTGATTGCTTTGGGATTGCTTCAGGAGTGGATTGTCAAATTCTCCCGCTGATATGACATATGATACTTTTGGCAGGAAGATACATTTACCCAACTAAGCAAATTGTCATCTATTCCTAGTTTGTGAATAACTTTTGTCATGAAAGACACTGAAATTACTGTAAGTATTTTCTGCATCTATTAAGATAAGCTTATTCTTTTTCTCCTATGACTTGGTAGAATAGTGAGTTACATTGAATTTTCCATTGTTAAATCAATCCTACTTTTGTCTAATAGCTTTGATCTTGTCAAATATGTCGTGATTTTTATGTATGACTCTACTTTGCCAATTTTTTGTTTTGGATTGGAATATCCATGTTAATGAATTAAATTGGCCTATAATACTTCTTTCTTTTGATCTTTGCTTTTTTATTTAAAAAATAGATGCTGGTTTGGTGAGATGAATTATTTCCATATATATGAGCACTTTCTAGTTATGATCACTCTGGATTAGTATTTCTCCCAGAATTTGACTAATTTCTCTCATTTTTGTTATTTCTGCAGCACCATCAAGCAGATGTTTTCATATCTTCTCCAACATTCATACTTCCATTGTGGCATGGCTGATTTGAATATCCTGCTATGGAATTCCCAGAAGCACCTTTATTTGCTCTTCATCACAGAAACTGTTAGAATCCTGCATGGAATATGTCACCTGTAGCTCACATCTAAGAAGAAATTGCAAGGCTTTTTTGTCCTCCAATGAAGTAGGTCTCAAGTCATTTGCTCCAAGGTATAATGATTTGTTCAAAGCCTTCATCTTTCATAAGAAGTATCTTATGCTCAAGAAATAAACATGTTCCAGATGCCTATTCTGTGCAAGGTAATATGCAAAGTGCTGATGATACCACAATAAATATGACCTCAGATTTCAGGGAACTCACTCCAAATGCAGATTTTTTTCAAGTGTAAAATGAAGATTTAATTATATGCACCTTCAAATTCTTGTCATAATTGGAAGAATTAGAGTCCGTACATATCACTAAGAATAATGAGTATGTACATGCAAGAAAGGTTAGCTTTATCCCAAAAACTAATTCCATAAGCAAAAATATAACTTCAGATGTGTACATCATAATTACTAAGTAAAAGATACAAAATATAACATGCGTGTCAACATAGAGTTGTAAGTGAGACATTTTAAGTAATTGAGAAGTATCAAAGAAACAAAGGGGGAGGAAAAGCAAATGAGGATTTGGGGAACTATGAAAAGATTCTGGTAAAAGATCACCTTGTAACAGAATGAAAAGGTGTTTGACAAAAGAGCAAGCAGGGGAATCAAAGGAGAGTAAGAATCTTGCTATCACCTTGCATTCGTAAGTTCAGGGAACATGGTACATTCTGGCTGAGTTAAAGAGTTTGGGTGGAGGCGGTAGTGAAGGAAAGGAATTTATCAAGCTGCTTTCTTCAGAGGTGCCCTTTCTGAGTCTAATATTTTCAGGAAAATATTAAGGTGAGGGGAAGAAAATCCCATTTGTAAAGAGTAGAGAACATCCTATCTTCTTCCACAGTATTGACCTCTCATCAAGGATGTGCCATGCTACAAGACAGAGGCAGGAACCCATCACGCTTTTTGTGGCTCGGATGCGTGTGCCTTATCTGAGAGACAGTGAGAACAATAAGGCTGCGACAGTGGGACAGAATGGGAAAAAGCAAGCTGCTGTGCCTAGCAAGAAGCTGCTTGCTTTTACGCTTTCATCCAGGTGTGGCTTCTCAGATGTTGTTGTTCTGCCTTGTAAATAAATAAATAAATAAAGAGTTCAGGTGGGGATAACTTCTGACCCTGAAGTCACCATTTTATTTCTTGTGGCTACTGTCTCTATGGCTCTGTCTGCTCCTCTTTCAAGACATGTTTATCTGTGAAGCACTGAATGATTTTAACTTGAGTAGGTGCTGATATTTAAACAAAAAGAACCTCTGATACTCCACGGTGTTTCAGTCTGAGCACAACAGAGGACAAAACAAAAGGCTAACTTGAAAGGATTACCCTACTCATCTTCCATCTTGAAAATACTCTAACAGCGGCATGGTGGTGCTCCCCTGTAATCCCAGCAGCTCGCGAGGTGGAGGCAGGAGGATCTCAAGTTCGAGACCATAGGCATTCTGCATAACTTAGTGAGACCTTGTCTCAAAAAGTAAAAAAATGGGCTGAGGGTGCTGCTCAGTGGTCCAGCACTTGCAGAGCATGCAAGTGTGAGGCCTTGGATTCAATCCCCAGTACTGAAAAAAGAAAATACTCTAACACATCCACATTCCTTTTACCAACAACTGTTTGGAAAATGTTGTAGTTTGAGACTGGTCGTAGGGTTTCTGCTTACTGATTTTATTTACAGTCATTTTACCAGTCTTGGACCATTTCCTTTCTGTCACTATGAGTCAGACACTGACTCGCCTGCACCTAACAACAGCAAAGACATTGACATATGTTACAGCAAGATATATATTAATTTATGTATTCCAGCACCTGAAATAGGATGGGTGCTCAGTAAATGTTTTGCAAACAAATCTTACCACAATGCCAACACCAAAGTGAAATAGCTTGTATGAATCAGCATACCATGGGTTCATGAGTGAGAAGGATGATGCAGGGCTTGCTAGGAACCTTATCGAGGAACTCCTCCTTAAATCATATTACATGGGCACATTCTTAATAGATTAAAACATCCAAAATAGTAGTTGAAGCATGTCTTAATTCAATCAAAGGGAAGAGCTGTAAGATACACAATAAAGTCCCAAGGTTCTAACCTGGGTCACATTTGAAGATTTCTACACATGGAGACATTCAAGGCTGTGAACTTATTTGTCTTCAGGACAATACAATCCCCATGAAAATAATTGTGTGTGCCTAACTGCAGGAGGAGGATGTCATGGGCCAAAGTACAATCAACAGAAGCAAAACATCACTGGGACATCAAGAACAGCCCCAAAGACAAAGAACCAGAAAGTTTTCAAGGAGTCACAAACATAGACACACATAGAAACAAACAAAATTTATTTAAAAGCCCCTGTCAGGTATTACCATAATCAAGAAACAATGGCAATACTGCTGCAGTTGACACTACCACCTAGCAAGCCTATGAAAATGAGAAATGGCATGCTGGAATCATCAAAGACATAAAGAGTAGAATAACAAGAAAAGTTTCTCCAGGGATAGAAACTAATACAGAAAAAAAAAAATCAGGGATAAAGTAAAGACATAAACAGAGATAGGACAAAAGAAAGAAGAAGGAGGAGGAGGAGGAGGAGGAGGAGGAGGAGGAGAAAGAGAGGAAAAACCAGAAAGAGAAAAAAATCCAGAAGAATGTAGAAAACAGATCGAGAAAAAAAGGAGATAAAGACAGACAGAAAAAACAAAAACAAAAAATAGATAGTAAGCCAGATATAGAAAGATAGATAAAAAGAGAAAGAAAAAGACTCATAAAAATGACAAAGAAGACTCATAAAATGAACAAACAGAGAGAAAAGAGACAGAAAGAGAGACGAAGAGGAGAAGGAGACAGAAACACATAGAAAGAAACAAATAGAGACAGGCACACCAAGAGAAAGACAGAAACACACAGGCAGAGACCTACATAGAGTAAGAAACAAAGACACAAGAGGGACAAAGGAAGAGAGACACGAACAAGGAGATGAGGAGTTCATGGAAGAGTAACAGAAAAACAAAGAGAAAGGGACACAGAAAAGCAGCCACACACAGAAGAGAGATAGAGACAGAAAAAGTAAAAAGGAGAGAAAGTCGAACAGAGAGAGATAGAAACAGAGACGTATGATAGGGAGGTGTAGGCAGTGATGGGCTGGGCTTTAGCTCAGTTGGTAGAGTGCTACTCTGCACATTCTGAGGCCCTGAGTTTGATCCCTAGCACCACAAAAATGGGAGAAGGACCTGGCAGCCCACTCCTGATGTTGTTGTTGTTGTTGTTAGGTGCTGTCAAGTCGGTATCCGACTCATAGTGACCTCTTAGGGTTTTCAATGGCTGCCTGTTTCGGGATTGCCTTGAGAGTGGATTGCCAGGTCCTTCTCCCATTTTTGCGGTGCTGGGAATTGAACTCAGGACCTCAGAGACCACAATGCAGCACTCTACCAACTGAGCTAAATCCCAGCCCCCCACTTCTGATACCATCCCAAAACAAGCAGCCATCAAAAACCCTATGAATAGCAGAGAAGCACTCACATCGTGCTTGGCACGGCACAGTGTCTAGGAGTGTTTCATTCTGTTGTACGTAGGGTCCCTATGAGTTGGACCAGACTGGACTGTACCTAACAAAAAACAACAATGCAGTAAAACAATAATACAGTAAAAGGTGAGAGGGGACAGGGGTGTCTCAGGGAGAACCACAGGGTTGTCACTAAAGCCAGTCATGCCCCATAGAGAAGGTACCGAGACCAGCAGGCATTAAGGGCAGTGGGGAGGTTGACCACAACAGGGATGTTGGCAGAACCAGAAAATTAAGGAGGGACCTGTTTGTGTTACCCTATGGTTGTTGTTAGTTGTTGTTGTTAGGTGCCGGTGAGTCGGTATCTGACTCATAGTGACCCTCATAGGGTTTTCAATGGCTGTTTCAGGATTGCCTTGGGAGTGGATTGGCCAAGTCCTTCTCCCATTTTTGCAGTGCTGGGAATTGAACTTGGGACCTCAGAGACTGCAGCGCAGTGCTCTACCAACTGAGCTAAATCCCAGCCCACCCTATAGTTAAGAAAGGGATAAAAAGAGGTAACATTAGGAGCACTGTGCCACCAAGGTGGGGAGAGGCTGAGCTGAGCTGAAATGCAGGGTAGGACCACAATGTAAAAAATGTACGTTTGTTTCCTGTGACACTAAACCATTGATAGGCAAGAGAACCACTCAACATTGCTAACTCCTACCTATAAGACTACTGACCTTACTGACAATTGCAGGGACTCTGGCTAAATCCCAGTAGCCAATAGGGGGACAGGTAAGCCTCCTAAAAGGTGAGGCATCCAGTGTATGGTCAGAAGGGCCTCAACCTGAAGGGAAACTTCATCATTTCCTGGGAGATCCTCCTACCCCTAGGTGTACACAGCAAGGAGAAGGCACTACAGTCACTGTCACTGCTGGGAGATCCTCCCACCCCAGGTTGGTATACAGCAAAGAGAAGTCACAATTGTCAACCTACATGGTACACATAAAAAAGGAGAAAGACAAAGAGTCTGAGAAAGAGCCATAGACATAGAGAAAAAAAGAAGGGAGAGAGTGAATGAGAGAGAAGTAAGAGGAGAAGGAGGGGACACTTGACAGACACAAAGTCAGAGACAGACAAGGATTAGGGATTGGGGGGGAGAGAGGGGGGGTGGAGAGACTGAGATACCCCCACGGTGATGCAGACATCCCTGAGAGGAGGTGTCAAGTGTTTTCAGGGAGGACTGCAGGGTGGGTCCTGACTCCATGTGACTCCCACAGTATCTTGTCCCTGTGTGCTTTGGGTGGAGGTGACTGGACATAGGATGAGCCCAGCAGCAGTGCTGGCAGAGGCCTAGGCGCTCAGCGGGGAGAGGATCTGGCTATTCTGTGGATAAAAGGGGTGCATGGAGGGATTTGACACGGCCTTGTGTGCGCCAGGCAGCAGTTGTGTTTCGACACGCCCAAGGGCCAGTGTGGGTGCAGCGTGGGCAGGAGTCCACCCTGTGCACAGCACATGCCTGGGCAGGTTGCTGCCCCGCAGAGCTTTGCAGACTTGTACCTGGGAGCACCGGGATGCCTCCTGGCGGCTGCGGCGGCGAGGCGGGTCCGGTCACCAGCACGCGCGCAAAAGCACCAAGCACGTCCTTCGAGCCGGAATCGAACCAGCGACCTAAGGATGTCCACAGATGTGTGTACAATCTACAGTCCTCCGCTCTACCAGCTGAGCTATCGAAGGGTGCGTGCTGGCAGGGCTGGGTCCTGGGACTTTGTGCAAATGTGGGAGGCAGGGTTGCTGGAAACCCTGAGAGCCCTCCCTCCTTGGCTGTGTTGGAAACCCGCCTGGGTAGAGATGGGAGCCCGGCCTGGGCGCCCGCCGCCAGCGCGCGCGTCCGGGGCCGGAGCCAAGCCTCTGGGCGCCGCCCGCGCTCTGCTCATCTGCTTAGGCGGGGCTCTCCACGGATGCGCGCTTGAGCCTCTGGCTCCGGGTTTCAACAGGCAAGGAGGACCACGGCCCTCACTGTGCCAAAAACGAAGCTCACGGGCGAGGGGCACGGAAATGGGCCAATAATGGGATGAGGAGGTCGGCTGTGGGAGGTCTGTGTGGGCAGAAAAGGAGGAGGCCTGTAATGGGTGCCGGGTGCCAACCACAGTACAGCGTAGCGCGGACAAAGCGTCAGCTAAGAGTTCCTGATAGGGCTCTGTCGCCAACAACCTGTCCTCTCCAGCACTGGCAATGCCCGTAACTCTCAGCCCCATTCAGCAGTGTCTCCACCCCCAACCCCAACCCACTTCCCGCTTCCTACCCGCGACCTACAACGCTGGCTTAGTGGAGCACCGAGAACTGGCAGAAGGTGACTGGCGAAGTTCGGCTCAGGAGGCTACCTGTGCGCGCAGGGCTCGTCGAGACACCTAGGATATGTGCCAAGTCCTGTGAGCCCAGGACTTGGCTCCCCACCTGCGCAATCCCATCCACAATCCTTTGGCAGGTTTGGTGGGGGCGTACTGTTGGAGCGGGCCAAGGTCCTGTGGCCATCCACGAAAAGAAAAGGCGTGGGGCTGAGAACTCACGAGCCCCTGCAGGACTCCTGGGCCCTGCACCAAAGCTCCAACCTCCTTTTCAGCACCCGTCTGATGTGTGCCCAGCACCCTGAACCCCACTCCCACACCCTGCCCACCCTCCCATCCCCCTCCTTCCCCTCAGTACAAACACCACACACACACACACACACACACACACACACACACACACACACACACACACCAAGCACAAAAACACCAAGGCAGGCAGAGGGAAGATGTTCCCAGTGTTCTAACCTCTGTTGGGCTTGTGGCCACTGTCCACCAACAAAAGGCATCCTTGGACCTCCCAGGGTGAGGGTCAGTTGCTCAGAGGGCCACTGTCCCCCGAGCACTGCACCATCTGCTCCTGGGTGGGCAAGGGTACAGAACTCTCTGGTGCTGCTCAACAAAACCACTTGCAAGCCCTGCTTGCTCTCACTCCAGAGCTTCCAATCTATGTGGTATGAGCACTGAACAGGACAACCACAGACCGCCAAGGATAGTGAAGGCCCAGTGTTGGACATTTGGCCTCTACTAGCTGTTCTCTGGGGAGTGTGTCATTCCAGGCTGGGGATTCTGGCTGGCTGCAGAGCTCCAGCATCCTCCCACTGAAGGCGAGATTCCTGGGGCTTATTCCGTAGCTGGGGCGCACGGGGACTTTCTAGCAGAAGAGGTGCAAGCAATGGAGTGCTGGGAAGGGTTTCCAGCAGGAGCCCCTTGAGAGGATACTAAGATGCCAGAGGTCTCAGGCTTCAGACTGCCACTGAAAATATCCCTGTGGGCGTGGGAGGTAGGGACAATGTTGGAAATGGCCCCCCACCTGCCCACACCCACACCTGCCCTATGGACAAAGCTTGGCATGGCTGTGCTACTCTGCAGGCATCCCTTGCAGTCAGTCCTGTCCAGGATTATTTCCCTCTGGACTTCAGGTGTCTGGAGCTCACACCCTGGCCTTCTTATCAGAGCACCCAGCACAGCGGGTACCCACACTCACATGCCAAGCCTTCAGATTCAAGCCTCTCCTACTGAAGGAAAACCCAGCTCATTTCCTCCCCGGAGCTCCCTAATTGGTCCTCACCCTCTTCCTGCTGGGTTCCACCCCAGGGAGCAAAATACATCAAGGTCTCTCAATCGCAGGCCCAGTGGCCTTCTTGTAAGGATGGGAATTTGGGTGCCTCTGCAAGAGCTTACTCCAGAACCCTGCCCAAGATAGCAGGCATCCTAGCCTTGAACCAACTGCCTCCACTCTCTTGGGTCAGTTGACCCCTTCCCGAGATTCTGCCTTTAGGCTCTGTCTTCCTCTCTCTCATCCTCACCTGTGCCAGGGCAATGAGACCTTGTGGTTTGGCCAGCTGAGCTTCCACCTGGGCACTAGGTGTCCTGGCTCTTCTGGCAGGCTTGGCCAAAATCTCCCTTGTACCAAGGAATGCTGTGAAGCTCTCCTGAGACTTGAGGCATAGGGAATGTGGTCAGTAGGGCCACCTGATCACTGTTCTAAATGACAAATCCTCCCACCCTTAGGTGGAAGACAACAAGGGGGAAGGAATCTTTTCTCTCAAGGGACACAGAAGGTGGGAGACCAAGGGTCAGAGGGGGAGACATACATGACTTAGAGACAAGCAGGCTGAACAAGGGGGAGAGAGAAGCAGGAAGAGAAAGGGAGGCAGAGACACTTGAGAGACACAGACGGAGAGAGACACAGGAAGTGCAAGGTGACTGGAACAGCCAGAGTCAGAAACAAAGAGAGAGGGGGAGGGGCGGGGGAGAGTGACCTGGGTGGGAGTGGTGTGAAGAGGTTGTGAGGTACCTGCAAGGTGATGGAGAGACCCTAGAAGAGAGGAGGTTTGGGAGTGTTCTCAGGGAGGACTGCAGGGTGGGTTCTAACTCATTGTGATGCCCCACAGTGGCAGGTCCTTGTGTCCTATGGGTAGTGGTGGCTGAACATAGGATGAGCCCAGCAGGGTGCTGGCCAAGGTCTAGGTGCTCAGCAGGGAGAGGATCTGGCTGTCCTGTGGATAAAAGGTGTATACAGAGAGGTTTGGGGCAGTGGTGTGTGTTCCCAGGTAGGAGTGATGGAGTGTGTTTCACATGTTCAAGGGCGAGTGTGGGTGCAGCACGGGCATTTTGGGCATGTGGCTGCTCTGCATAGCTTTGTTGACTTGTGTCTGGGGATGCCTCCTGGCGGCGCAGGGGTGAGGCAGGTCAGTCACCCGGTGTGCAGGCAAAAGCACCAAGCACATCCTTCCAGCCGGAATCGAACCAGCGACCTAAGGATGTCCACAGATGTGTGTACAGTCTATAGTCCTCCACTTTACCAGCTGAGTTATTGAAGAGTGTGCGGTACCAGGCATGGGTCCTGGGACTTTGTGTCTTTGTGCAAATGAGGGAGGCCGAATACCCTGGAAGCCCAGAGAGCCCTTCCTCCTTGGCTGTGTTGGAAACCTGCCTGGGTAGAGATGGGAGCCTTGCCTGAGCGCCCACCTCCAGCGTGCGGGCGTCCAGGGCTGGAAATAAGCCTCTGGGCGTGGCCGATGTCCCTGCGCAGTTAAGTCAATTGATGTGGCCTCCCGCTGGTGCTGTTTGCCCCTCTTGCTCCATCTGTCAGCTGGTGACGAGGACCATGCCCCTCACTGTGCAGAAAACTAGGCTTACTGGGGAGCAGAGCAGAGTTGGCCCAATGGATAGGATGGGGAAGTCCGCTGTGGGAGGGCTTGTGTGGGTAGCAAAGGCGGCCCACAATGGTCGCCTGGTCAGGGGCTGCCAACCACAGGTGAGTGCAGCCCGGGCATGTTGTAGTCTATAGGCCTCAATGGGGTGCTGTCTCCTACAATGTCTCCTTAGCCCTTTGGTGACTTATCTTGTGTCCCCAACTGGTGATTTCTCTACCTCGCCCCCATTCTGCATCCTGCCACCTAGCTGAGTACTGCAGAAGCCTGTACAGGTGACTGTTTGCCAAAGCTTTCCTGATCTTTTGCTTCTTTTGTGGTTTCAGAATCCTGTTGCTGTGTCAGTTGAGGAGGGCATGGATTAGTTATCCGGATGATTGCAAAAGCATCATTACTAGGTTTATGATTTAGTATAAAGCACTTTACTCTTTTGCAAGGTCCTTGTTTTGATCCCTTGCACCGCATATAGATAAAAGAAAACATCCATGTTTTAATGAAGAAGTGAGTCTTTTATTTCCTGGTAGACTTAAAGTCTGTGTAAAAATCCTTCATAATCTACAGGATTATGTAGAATGCTTCTACAATGTTCTCAGTTCAGTCTGTATATCCTTTCTAAGTTCGTGGTGAAATTTAATCTCCCATGTGACAGTATCAAGATGTCGGACATTCATGATATGATTAAGGATGGCAGCCAAGGGCAGTAGCATAGGCCTATAATTCCAGGGACTGATGAGGCAGTGGCAGGAGGTTGGCAAGTTGGAGGCCAAAGGGAGCCTTTGTGATTTAGCAAGTCTCTGACTCAAAATAAAAAATAAAATGAGCTGGAGTTGTAGTCCTGTGGTAGCTCACCTGTAAAGTACGTATATGGCCCTGGTTTCAACCCCCAAGGACTGCCAAAACATAAAAATAAAAAATAAGTAGGGCAGAGCCATCATGAATTGGGTTAAGGAACCTTATAAAAGGGCCAAAGTAAAGAAGGTAGGCCCCTTTGCATTTCTGTAGCATCCCCTTGGAAGGACTCGGCTTTCAAGGCACCATCTTGGAAATAGAGTCTGAGCCTTCACTAGGCACTCAACCTTTGAGCTTCGTGGTCTTGGACTTTTCAGCTCGTAGGATTGTGAGAAATAAATTTCTATTGTTTACAAATTACCCATTCTTAAGTGTTTTGTTATAGCAGAACAAATGTCCAAGATAATAATGAAAATTTGCACTTGGCAATGCTGCAGGATACAAGATAAATATATAAAAATTGTTTATATTACATATGGATTTATAATTTATATTCTAGCAATTCTAGTAATTGAAATTTTAAACAGTCCAATTTTATCCTAAAATCATTAAATATAAAATACTTGCGGATAAAATGTGTCCAAGACTTCTACACTGAAAAGAAAGTAAAAGAAAAAGGAGAACCTAAATACATGGAGAAATATTTTATATTCAGGAATGAGAAGATTTAATGTAGTTAAGATATCAATTATCCCTACATTGATTTACAGATTCAGTGCAATCCCAATAAAAAATCTCAAGAAGTCTTTTTTAAAGAAATTAACAGGCTAATTCCAAAATTTATATGAAAATTCAATGACATAGAATGTTCAAAACATTTTTTTACAAAAGAATACAATTGTGGAATTCACTGTACCTGAGTTACTTATTAGATTAGATTTGAATAGATTTATGCCATTATATTTATTATAATGTTGGTATAATTAAAAGTGTCATGTTGGCATTAAGATACATAAAACAGATCTATGACACAGAAGTACAGAAATAGAATCATGCATGCATACATTATTAATTTATTGATGACAAAGTTTCAAAGGCAATTCTGAAGAGAAAGGTAGTCTTTTCAATAAATGGTACTAGAAAAATTGCAACAAAAAGATTTTTGATCCCTACATCACACCATATAAAAATAACTCAAAAGGGATGATCTATATAACAGTAAAAATCAAAATTATAAACATTTTTAGAATATAATCTTGGTCAACTTGTTTTGCAAAAAGATTTTTTCAAATACAACACTGAAAGTATGTGCCATAGAAAACATGATTACTTAGATTTCACTAAAATTAAGAACCTCTGCCCTATCATTAAGAGAAGCCACACACTGAGTGATAATCATCTTCAGAGACCACACTGCCTTCTCCTAGGGGACCATTGGAGACATTATTTGGCTGTCTAGTGGGTAAAGGCCAGGGTTGCTGTTAAACATCTTACAATACATTGGACTGCTCTCCATAGCAAAGAATTACCCAGTCCAAAATGTCACTACTGGCAAGGTTGACTACAGTAACAAGCCACATGGACAAACTTCTCACTTGGCTCCTGTAGGGGTTAGTTAGGTTTCATTAATACCACTGAAATGAACTCATGGCTTCTTTCCAAAGCCTTGAGAAAGGGACAATTGTTATATTCAAACCTAGATATGGTGAATGTCAAGTCCTGCCCAATGCCCTCTCGGGTACCAAAGGCACATCCAGGACAGGCAGGAAGAGTACTGCATACAAAGGTCAGAGTTTCCTTACCAAACTCAAATTCTCAATTCAAACTCATCGTAGGACTTTTTGCTGGCTAGGTGGGGGCCAGGGGTGGTCTTCTGTGGTTGACTCAAGCCTAGGAGTTGATTTTTTTTTTTTTTTTCAAAACCTCCTTGAGCTGGTGAACAATTGCCTTCTTGGTGATTTGTGATCAGTTTAACCCATCTTTTCTACTGTCCTGAATAGGAAAGACAGGAGGAGTGAAGGAGGAACTTGTAGTGGGAGAAGCAGGTTTCAAAAGACAACATTGTGTCGGAAACTCAGTGGGAGTCCAGAAGCAGTCAACAACAGGGACAGGAGGGACACTTTCAGATCTCTGCAACTGCTGGAATTCCTACAAGTTAACTAAGATTTAGGGGCAAATGAGACAAATATTCACTACACTCTCTGCTTTGCACCCTACCTGCTCACAGAACACATTTCTGCATTTCCAGGGTTCAAGCTGCAACGTCATTCCCCTCCCTCGCTGGTTCCCAGAAAATTCATGTTTTCACGTTAGGTCAAACCCAGAGTGAAGACCCTTGACATAATCACTAATAATTGTAGAAATAAAACCTTGGCAGTGGTGGGATTCGAACCCACGCCTCCGAAGAGACTGGAGCCTAAATCCAGCGCCTTAGACCGCTCGGCCACACTACCAATTCGCCTGGAGCTCTTTGTCTACTCTTCCTAGTTACATCATTCTGGGTTTTTGTTTTTGTTTTTTCAGCATTGTGCCCGGACCTTCCATTTGAAAACACGATTCCTGGTATTACCAAAGGGCACTAAGAGATGAGTTCCCCAGAACTGCTTCTTTTTCCCCTTCTTCCTCAGCTCTGTCCGAACACTCACCCGCCCCCCGCCCCCAGGCCACTTCCTCTCCGGAAAGTAAAGGGAAAGAAATTCCTTAAAAAACTGTGGGCTGGGAAAGCGAAGCTGTTGGGGTGGAGAGGGGACCGCTGCGGGCGGCGGGCGCGCCGGCCTCTACCTGGCGCCCAGCAGGCACTCAAACACCCAACAGGACGGCCGGCTGAGCCTTCTGATTTACTCCAGATCTCCTGGGGTGGGGGTGGGGGAGGAGTGGGGGTTGGGTAGGTAAGGAAGAGCAGCG
The DNA here is from genome assembly GCA_007922755.1 of Pedetes capensis. Classification (NCBI taxonomy): domain Eukaryota; kingdom Metazoa; phylum Chordata; class Mammalia; order Rodentia; family Pedetidae; genus Pedetes; species Pedetes capensis. Next base: position 118,293 of record VMDO01003179.1, read on the forward strand.
CCCTCTACCTGCCGCCCTCGTGCGCGGCGCCCGCAGCTCTTTGCTGGACTGCGATTCTTTTCGCTTCTGGACCTAGGAGTGCACTCCTCCAGTCCACAGGAGACGGGGGCCGTGCGTTAATTGAAGGACCAAGGAGAACGTGGCATCCTCGTCCTCCTCTGTCCCTAGAAACCCAGCGCCCCGAAAGCCCGCGCCCGCCTGCGCACTCCCCAGTCTGCCGTCGCCGAGCCTGCAGCCCGCGGCTCCGGGTCCGGGTGCGGGAAGGGAATGCGGTCCTCGGGTTCGCCGCTGCCTGCTGCCGGGAAGCCTCTGGTCCCTCTGCTCCGAACTTGTATCTTGGGTCTGCCAGGGAGTCCCCCTTTCCCCGAGCAGCTGCGGGCGCGTTGTGGGCCGCGGGGTGGCTGTGGCATCTGGTGGGAGGGAGGAGGGAGTGGGGGGTATTGGGGGGCTTCCCCGGGCTCTGCATGAGCCGGGCGGGTGCTCCAGGCATCCAGGATTCCGGAAAACTCAGCCCGCCCCCGCCGTTCATCCTCTCCAGTGCCCAAACCCGCAGGCCTGGCATCAGGAGCTAAGAATCAAGCCACAATAAATAAGAAACAGAGTTACGCGGCCACCTCTTCTTGACACAGGGAAGAATGGACACCGGCAGTTCTCCAACAGATGGGAATCACAGAACGCCACGACGGTGATGTGTCCCTTTGGTTAGTGTGTGGCAGCAGCAGAGAATTTAACTCACTGGATGGATTGAGGGAGAAGGACCCAGCAACCCACTCCCAAAAAATCAATCCGCCATTGAAAACCCTATGAACAGCAGAGAAGCCATGAGTCGCCATGAGTCGCCATGAGTCGGATACAGACTCGACATCACCTAACAACAGCAACGACAACAAGATGGATTGACAAAGTGTCTGCAACAACAGGCTTAAGCATAAATAAGATCGTGTGGCTGGCACAGAATCGGGGAGTGTTTTGTTCTGCTAAATACATAGGTCGTTATGAGTTGGACCTAACTCCACGGCACATAACAACAACTGATGTCTACGGATGGACAGGAAAACAAGTGACTGTCCCAGCAAAAGGCTGGCAGATGGGATTGGGGAATATTTGGGCTAATTTTCTTCCTTCCAATGGGAGAAATTTAGTTACCCGGTAATGTCCAATTTCATCTTCCATTTGATGAAATGAGGTATACTTGGAGGCAAATGTCCACAAAGAGGCTGTAAATAGAGAGACAGTGTGTCCATGTTCCTTGTGTTTGTCTCTTGCAAATATACAGTCTAAATTGAGGAAGAGGCACCTAAACCTGGCATACTCCCTTAAGAATAGACGGTAGTCATTTTTTCTTAATCACCTGCCCTTCCTAAGAGAAGAGAAATTTGCTCTTTGTGTGTGTGTGTGCGTGTGTGTGTGTGTGTGTGTGTGTGTGGTGGGGAGGTAGGTTCTCAGGGGATAAGAGGGAATTTCTCCAAGAGTGTACCGTAAAATTTTGTGGTCTTTGTTATAAGTCGAATCGTGTCTCTCCAAGAAAGGCATCTTGAAGACCTAACCTCTAGTATTTCAAAATGTGACCTTATTTGGAAATGGCATCTTTATAGGGATAATCAAGTTCAAATGAGGTCAGTAGTGTGGATATGAAGTGTTTTCTAAAATTCTGACGGTGCTGAGCGTGCTAAGAAACTTTTTTTTTCAGCCTAGAAAGATTGGAGTAGCTGAGCCCAGATCATGGTGGAACCAAAGCAGCAGGGCTTCTTAAACTCTTGACCAACTAGCACCCGCCCTTCCCAGAACTTCATGCATTTACTTTCCTCTTAGGTTAAGTAGTAAGTAGAGATTGAGAGTGTTCTATACAGAGGGAAAAGTCCCAGAAAATGTACAGAGGGAGATGAAAAGGCAGTAAAGGGCATTGAAATTTCGATTACCCTTCCATATTTGTGCCTGAGCTCTTTATTCCCTTTAGAATCCACTTCTACAGCACTGTCTACAAAATTTGAAACCCACATGAAGAGGAAAACCTGGGACAAAATTGTGACAGCAGGGCTAGACATCGGTCTTCTCTGGCATGTTCCTTTCTGAACTGTAGTTTCACAGGTATCTTGTAAATGATATTTTTGTGCTCTAGAGTGAGTTGTGGCCCAAAAGTCCTACAAGTCTAACTCCACAACTTTCTCCTTCGAGGATTACCTCTACAGTGTGCTCCCAGACTCTGTCCATAGCAATGAGTATGATGAAAGAGCACACACTGCATCAAGCTTAATACTGAAATCAGACTAAGGGACAGTTCTGTTAAAGAGACCCCAGAATCACTCAGACAAAGAGTGGCACAGAGAGGGTTCAAAAAGAAGAATCAAAAAGAAAAGAATAAAAGGGAGGAAAAATGTGTCACAGATTTAATACAAAATGTTTATTAAATACTCAAAAGATGTCAAACTGTTTATTAGAGTTTCCAGCATATATGTGAGTAGCTTATTCAACAGTCACCACAACAGCCCTCTAGAATTACTTCCTGTACTACAGTGTCTAGAAAGCTAAAGACTATATTCCCCAAACTTTGGTAGCTAAGGTCTTTTTGTGACCTAAACTTTGGTGTCTATAAGAAGCTGATTAAAAAGAAGAATCATGAAGTCACCAGGCATAGTGGTACAGGTCTGTAATCCAGCATTTGGGAAGATTGTGAGTTTGAGGCTAGCCTGGGCTGTATAGTTCTAACCTAGCCTGGACTACACAGTGAGACCCTGTCTCGAAACAACAACAACAGCGCAAAGAATCATGAAGAAGTGGCATAAAAGGTTTTGTATATGCTGGAACAACTTCTCTGAAGACTACACAGATGGTCCTGAGTATCACAAAGTGTACAACTGCATACAGCAGCAATGATGTGCCAGGTGTTTTCTGTTGTTGTGTAGTGCTTTGAGGTTGTCCATGATTTTGCTTTACTTGGTTCTACAATGAATACCACAGAAGCAACAGTCAAGAAATCAAAAGATGCATTGCATTGGGAAAAACTGTTGGGAAAGACCTCTTTAATGTGTTGAAAAGTAAAGATGTCACATTGAACGCAAAGGTGGGCCTGACTCATGCCATGATATTTTCAGTCACATCATATGTTTATGAAAGTTGGAAGGTGAATATGGGAGACAGCAGAAGTGATGCTTTTGAATTATGGTGCTAGAGACAAATATTGACCATACCATGGACTGCCAAAAGCACCAACAGATCTGTCCTATAAGAAATGCAGCCAGAGTGCTCCTTGGAAGCAAGGCTAGACTGCATCTGACATATTTTGAACATGTCAGGAGGGACCATCCCCTGGAGAAGGACATCATGTTTGGGAGAGTAGTGGGGCAATGGAAAAAAGGAAGAACTTCAACTAGATGGACTGACACAGTGACTGCATGGGCGTAAGCATAAGAAAAGATTGTGTGCATGGCATAGTGTTGGGGAGTGTTTCATTCTGTTATACCTAGGGTCACTGTGAGTCAGACCCAACTCGATGGCACCTAACAACAATAACAGCCTGCCATTCTTATCCTTTGCATACAGAACTCTAAAAATTTGATATCTCTATTTTCCAGACTTGCCAGCTGTTTTGGGGTTAGGTCCTATCAGTTGGATTTCCTGACAAGATATTAGCAGATAGTACCTACAGGGAAGCCATTCTGCTAGTAGAGGCAGCAGTGGTGGTAGAGCAGATGTCTGCAGGCTATACCACCTTTGGAAGGTCTACTGGCAGGAGGCACCTCCTGTTTGCGTAGCCCTGATGCTTTCAACAGCTGAAGGGGAATATGAGTTCCTGGACTTCAGCTCCAATGTGATATACCCTTCTGAATATCCAGGTAATAGTCTTTAATCTTTTTTGCATTTCTAGCTTTTCCAATATCTCTGTCATCAGTTTCTCTCATTAAAGTTGTCTCTGCCTTAAACATCTAGTATGATTTCTAATCTATTTATTGGAAACTGCCTGATATAGATGGGGCTTCCATTACAATAGTCCAGCAATGTATTTGTTTCTGGCCAAGTGGCATCCAAAGCTGGGACTCTAGCACCCTAGAAAATCTATAAGCTACTCACTACCCAATGATAGATTATCATTCAGAGTAAACTATAGTGAATTCAAGTTTCTAAGAACTTGCACTTATGCAAGGGTTCTAGGGGTTGGGTAAAAAAGAAAAGACATCATCATTGCCCTCAATGTATAGAAATAAACCACATACTAAGGAAAAACCTGAAGAACTATTCAGAGATTTATAATAGATTTGTTGTTGTTGTTGTTATTGTTAGGTGCTGTTGAGTCAGTATCTGACTCATAGCGACCCTAGTACAACAAGCAAAACACTAATTGTCATTGTTTCTCTGCTATTCATAGGGTTTTCAATGGCTGATTGTTTTTTGGGAGTGGGTTGCTGGGTCTTTCTCCCAATAATAGATTTAGAGAACAGTTATTATGAGCTGGGATTTACCTTGGAGGAGGTGATAGATCATGAGGAGGGTCTTAAGTATAAAAAAAATTTGTATGTGAAGAATTTTTAATGATATTCTTAGAAAGGATGATGGGGGGATAAGAATGGAAGCAATGTGGTATTCTGGAAAATGTTTTATACTAAGTTTAAGGAGAACTAAAAGATAATAACAATAGTAGTAGGAATGAAAAGCAAGACTATTTACTTGGCACTTAGTAAATTTCAGGCATTGTACTAGAATCTCACTCATGTTTATTCTAATTCTCACAATATGTGAAGAGCCTGGATTCAAACCCTGTAACTAAGTCAGAATTCCTGTCTTCCTTTCACTGAAAAGTGGTCTGAATTACCAAATAATTAATAACACCTTTTAAAAAGCATCTTTTAATGTTTTCATTTGACTAAATGGCTATTACCTTCAAAAGTAAGTCTAACATCCTTAGTTAAATCACAATGATTTCTCCTCTACTAAACTAGCTCCTATACAACTACTTTATTTATTAAATGTGACTGTCAGTGGAACAATGGATGACTATTTAATACAATGAAGTGTAATCAAAGTCTCTTCCCAGAAATTGTGGAATTGAGGATAGAATACAAATAATGGTCCCCCACACAAAACAAATAAATGTCCATCAGTAGTATAATAAATACATTTTGGCATATTCATATAATAAATGCCATATAGCAATGAGAACCAATGAACTATACCTGCATGCAATGTTATGGGTGAATGTTAAAAACAAAGCTAAATGAAAAGAGAAAGAAATAAAATAATATACACAGTATGGCTCACTTATATACATTCAAAAAGATCTTATAAGTATACACAGTAATGAATATATGAATATATAGGTGGTAAAATTTAACAGAAACAAGGAAATGATTACTGCTTCATAATCTCCAGAGGTGATGTGGAAGGTGATTTTGTCAGGACATAGAGGGCAGCTTTTAAGTTACTAGCAGTGCTCTATTTCTTAACTTTGATTACAGTTGTATGTGCACTTAGTTTATAATCATTCATTACATAGCACAATTATGCTTTATGCACTTTTCTATATGTGTATTATATTTCATGATAAGAGAGATTGAAGAAGAAATGGAAAATCTGAGTTGTCCCACAAGTATTAAAAACACCCAGAATCAATAGTCAAAAAGACTTCCTATAAAGGACATTACATGTTCAGGTGGTTTCAGCAATGTCTTACACTAGATATTCAAGGTATGATAATTTTCTGAATTCTTCCAAAGAACAGAAAAAAATTGAAATACTCCTCAACTATTTTATGTGTTAGCTTAACCTTAATACCAAAATTCCACAATGAGCCAATATGAGACTCAAAAGTTATGGTTAATCTCATTCATTGATTTAGATGCTGGAAATAGAAAGAAAATATTGTTAGCAAATTGACCCACCACCTTGAAAGAATGGAGATTGTTTTTCTTCTTCTTCAGGTTTTTAGCTATCCTTTTGGGTTTTGTTTTGTTTTGTTTTGTTTTTGTTTTTGTTTTTTCTTCTTTGGAAGAGTTATTTTTATCATTCCTTTTTGTCTTTCCCTTATTTGGATGTTTCATTTTCTATTTATATTCTTTTACTGATTTCCCTGGAAATTAAAACTTACATAGTTAATTTATCAAAGTCAAAAGTTAATTAAAATATCATTCTTGTCCTGTGTAATGTAATGATCTTAGAAACATTTTTTTCATCAAGGAGCAGTGGCATAGGCCTATAATCCCAGCCACTCGGGAGGTGGAGGCCGGAGAATTTCATGTTTTAGGCCAGAGTCAGCCTGAGAAACGTAGGGAGACTCTGACTCAAAATAAAAAATAAAAAATGGGCTGAGAGTACAGCCCAGTGGTAGAACATTTGTGTAAGGCCCTGGGTTCAATCCCCAAGGAAAGGAAGAAAGAAAGAAAGAAAGAAAGAAAGAAAGAAAGAAAGAAAGAGGAAGGGAGGGAGGGAGGAAGGAAAGAAGGAAGGAAGGAAGGAAGGAAAGAAGGAAGGAAGGAAGGAAGGAAGGAAGGAGCCTTTCTTTTAATCCTCATTATTGATTTCTATGGGATTTTTTTCAGATATTTTAATTCTAAATTTTTACAAACCTACATGTTATTATTACAAACCTACATATTAGTATTATTTAAGATGGCTATTTCCATTTTCACTTATCTCTCTACATACTATTCTGTTGGTTCTTCACTCATTTTTGCATATCTGATCTTTCCCCTACCTCTGCCTGGGATACAGCTATAGACTTGTTATGGTTAGGTGCCATAGAGTCAGGTCTGACTCATAGCGACCCTGTGTACAACAGAATGAAACACTCCCCGATTCTGTGCTAGGCACAGGATCTTTTTTATGTTGAAGTCCATTGTTGTAGCCACTGTCAATCCATCTAGTTGAGGGTCTTCCTTTTTTTTCATTGCCTTACCATACTCCCAAACATGATGTCCTTCTCCAGGGATTGGTCCCTTCTGACAACACGTCTAAAGTACGTAAGACACAGTCTAGCCATCCTTACTTCCAAGGAGCACTCTGGTTGGACTTCTTCTAGGACAGATCTATTGGTTCTTTTGGCAGTCCAGGATATATTCAATATTCATCTCCAGCACCATAATTCAAAAGCATCAATTCTTTTCCTATCGTCCTTATTGAATGTTCAGCTTTCACAACCGTATGATGTGACTGAAAATGTCAGGGCATGAGTCAGGTGCAGTTTCATCTTCAATCTGACATCTTTACTTTGCAACACTTTGAAGAGGTCTTTTGCAACAGCTTTTCCCAATGTAATGCATCTTTTGATTCTTTGCTGCTTCCATGGGTGTTGATTATAGAACCAAGTAAAGCAAATTCTTAGACAACTTCAATTTTTTCTCCATTTATCATGGAGTTGGGTACTGACCCAGTTGTAAGGATTTTTGTTTTGTTGATGTTGAGGTACAATCCATACTGAAGGCTGTGTTCTTCCATCTTCATCAGTAAATGCTTTAAATCTTCTTCAGATTCAGCAAGCAAAGTTGTGTCATCTGCATAATGCACATTGGTAACTAAAGTCTTCCTCAAATCATGATGCCACATTCTTCTTCATTAAGTCCAGCTTCTTGGATTATTTGCCCAGCATAGAGACTAAAGAGGTACAGTGAAAGAGTACAGCCCTAATGCACACCTTTCTTGACTTTAAACCAGGCAATATTTCCTTATTCTGTTGGAACGACTGCCTCCTGGTCCATGTACAGATATCTCATGAGTACAATTAAGTGCTATGGTATTCCCAGTCTTTGCAGTGTTATCCATAATTTATTATGATCCACACAGTAATATGCCTTTGCATAGTCAATAAAACAGATAGACATCTTTCCATGTGTACAACAGATGAAACACTACCTGACACTGTGCCATGCCCAGCAATATTGTCAGTACTTCTCTGTCATTCACAGGGTTTTCAATGTCTGATTATTTTTTGGGAGTGGGCTGTGAGGTCCTTCTCCCAACCCTACAGCACCTGGTGTTCCTCTGCGGTCTCCCATCCAAGGACTAACCAGGCCCGACACTGCTCAGCTTCCTAAATCTGAGGAGATTAGATGCCAGAAGGCTATGGCTACAGACATCTGTAGACTAGACATTTCCTTTAGTGAGTGTTTGATCATGAGAAACTCAGTTTTTCTGAGTCTAAAAGGCCTTTGTCTTTAATATTGAAAGGTATTATTATTGTTTATAGAATCCTTGGCCAGAAGATATTTCTTGTTAACCCACTGAAGTTGTCACTGTAGCACCTTCTGGATTTCATTATCGGTAGAGAAAACATTAGTCTAATCATTGTTCCTTTTCACTTATCTTTTTCATTGTTTTCAAAATGTTGTATTTGTTTTAGGTTTTGTGAAATTTCTCCTAGAAAGATATGGATTCTGTCAGTTTATTCTGTTTTGTATTTGTTAGGTTTCCTAATGTTATGTTTTAGATATGGTTTGCCCATATCAAAACTCATGCTGAAATTTGATTCCCACTGTAGTGGAATTAAGAGGCAAAGCCCTTAAGAGGTGATTAGGTAATGAGGGCCCCACCTTGATGAATGGGTTAATATAGTCTCTCAGGAGTTCTTCCTTTAGTGAAATTGGATTTCTTACTGTGAGAGCCAGTTATAAAAGGAGCCTGGCACCTCTTCTCCTCTCTGACACAGATTGTTCCTCTTGCATTTACCCTCACCCACTTGCTCTTCCTCTTTCTGTCATGAGTTAACATTGCACAAGGCCCTTGCCAAATTTACCTGCCTGGTTGTGGACCTCCCAGCCTCCACAACCATGAGCCAAAATAAACCTCTTTCCTTTATAAATTACAGTTTCAGGCATTCTGTTTTGGCAACAGAAGAATGGACAAACGTAATCAAACTTACACATTTCTTTCATCAGTTCTGAAAATCATCAGCCATTGTATCTTTAAATATTGAATCATCCCCATGTTTCTTCTTTCTCCCTCTGAAATACAACTGAATTTATGTTAGACTTTTGGCTCTATCCTCCATGACACTTAGGCTTGCTTCTAGAATTTTTCCATTTCAAAATACTCTCTGTGCTATATCTGGATAATTTCTTCTTACCTACGATCCAGTTCACTACACCTCTCTTCAGCTTCATCTAATCTGCGGCTAAACCCATCCACTGAGTTCTTAATTTTTGTCATTGATGTTTTCATTTGTAGATATTCTATTTGTACCATTTCAAATCCACTATGTTACTTTTTATTGTATCCCCTTCCCTGCCAGTATTTTAAAACTTAGGTTTAAATAAATTCCTTAATCACAGTAAGTGTACTTGTATAATATATGCCTCTGTTAGTGCTGGTGCAACAGAGAGATGCAGCTCTGCAGTACCATCTAGCCAGAAGAGCTCCCCTAGTTGGGACTGCTACTCAGGTTAAGCCAGGTCATTGGCCAGGTCTGCCTTCATTCTGTTCTTAGGTTGCATGAAACTGGCTTTATCTTTATAATGAATTTTTTTGTTTGTTTTAGGACAACATAAAATTTGATTACTGAGGGGCAAGAGAAATATTCAGTAATAGTAGAACTGTTCATAATGAGTGCATACCTTAACGTTATTTGGTTCATTTTTATTGTGTAACATTTATGATATGCCCTTCATGGCCCCCACGAGACAAGCCGCTTTACTAGTAATTCTTTAAATTGTTCCTGTTGTTAGGTGAGGTCGAGTTGGGTCTGACTTATAGCAACTGTCTGTACAAAAGAATGAAGCACTCCCTGACCCTGTGCCATGCCTTACTTCTCTTTTCAAGGCTGATTATTTTGGGAGTGGGCTGCCAGGTCCTTCTCCTATTTTTGCAGTGCTGGAGGTCAAACCCAGGGCTTCAGGGCGTGCAGAGAAGCACTCTACCTGCTGAGCCAAACCTCAGCCCCAATTCTTTAAATACTAACTTAAAAAAATCTAATTATTTGCTTATGTTGATATCTATCTAGAATACCTTCCATTTATTCCTAACTATTAAAGTCTTTAAAAACCTACTTGGATTTCCTTTTTCTTTAGAAAAAAACTTGTTGTTTCTCCAAGGAGAAATTACATTCTCATTCCTTGTTTATCCCTGCACAGTTCTTCCTCTTCACTTCATCCCCACTCTCTAAATACCAAATAAAACACAAGCAAAGGCAGTGCCCATAACACTCAGCAGTAATCCTTCAGACTAATAAACTCACGCAGCCTCAGTTTTAAATACATATTTTTCCAGTCATGAATATACCAAATTGTCCAATTTAGCACCTCTATTGGTCCATTTTCTGATGCTATAACAAAATACCTAAAGCTGTGTGCTTAATCAGGAGAAGATGTTTATTTAGATTACAGTTTTGGAAGCTGAAAGTCCAAGTTCAGATGGCCCCATCTGTTCAGCCTCCGGTGAGTTCCTTACGGCAGGAGTACATGTAGAAGAGATCACATGGCAAGACAGACAACCAGAGAAATTCAGGTTCCAGGATGGCTCTTTTTATAACCATCTCTTGTGAGAATCAGCTCACCCCAAGAGACTAGCATTAATCCCTTTCAGGGATAGTGCCTAGTGAAAAGACTTAATACCTTTCACTAGGCCTCACCTCTTACAGTTTCTACCATCTTACCACTACAACACTGGGCACAAAATTTCCAGTGCACAAACCTTTGGAGCATTTGCTGGTTAATCTCGTTTGCCACTTTGGCTGGATTGGGGGATGCCTAGAAAATTGATAAAGCACACTTTTCTGTGTTTCTGGAATGATTATTTTTATCATTCTTTTTTGTCTATCCCTTATTTGGATGTCTAATTTTCTATTTATATTCCTTTACTGATTGCCCTGGAAGTTAAAACTTATGTAATTAATTCATCAGAGATGTTTCCAGAGATAATTGGCATGTGAATCAGTGAACTGAAAGGGGAAGACCTACCCTGAAGGTAAGCAGCATCATCCAATATGTTGAAGGGCCCAGATGGTACAAAAAGTGGAAGAAGGGGAAGCTTACATATGCATCCAAGCTGGATTCTTTTTGAGCAGGTGTGTTTTTTGCTACTGCAATTATCCATGGACATCAGACTCCAAATTCTTCTGCCTCTGAATGTGGACTAATACCAGCAACTCTCCAGGGAGCTTCCAGGGATGCAGTCCCAGACTTGGGCTGCATCATTGGCCCTTCTTGTTCTGAGGCTTTCAGCTTCTTAGGCTGAACAGCTGCTGGTTTCCCCAGCTCTCCAGGCTACAGAGAGCCATCCTGGAATTAGTCAGTCTCTGATCATGTAAACCAATCTAACAAATCCCCTCTCATAATTATAGGTACATTCTATTGGTTCTGTTCTTCTGAAGAACCTTGATTAATACAGAGAACATACTCAAACCATATCTAAACCAAAGCAGCATCCTTCATATCCTTACCTTATGTAGAAAGATGTCAGAAAATAAATGCATTATTTTTTTACAACATTCAAAACCTACTTCTGAGTTGTAGTTCTCCATTTATCTCAATGTCAATAATCTTTAGAGTTTTGCAAAGATATAATGTGCTGAATTAGAAAGAAAAAAAAAGGAGAGTACTTAATTCTAGATCCATTTGCTTTGTTTTTACATTTGTGTGCATTTGCCTAGCATCCTCAACAGTGTCCTCAGCTCCTTTAAGACAGTTGTATGGTTCATCCTTCTATGTCTTCAAAATACCTAGCACCGTGTCCAGCGCAGTTTAAGTGTCAGTAAATTATCAACAGGAAGAACACAAAAATGCATGGACATGCAGAGCAGAAAGGAAATTATTACCCATGGATATATGGGACACTGTGGACTTCTTTAGTTCTCTCTTCTTAGAATTCATGAGTAATTTCTAATTTTCCTCTACCTCTGATATTGCATGAGTATGAATTCCAGGAAACAAGTCTGAATTCAGCTGCCAGTTCTCATTTTTGTATGCATATAGTTACTAACTAGTGCCACTGAAGTTATCTTTGCCCTTACACACACACACACACACACACACACACACACACACACACAAATATCCCTATAGAAAAATTGGAAAATAAATACTTGGCTATATACAGAGGATATCTATTATCAATGTAACATTCTTTGACAAATATCTGCTAGAAGTATTTTAACACGTATACTCAGCCCTACGGGGGTAAGTTTTTTTGAGAAATGGCTGAACTCTCTTCTCAGGCCAATATGTGGTGCCAAAGCATCCAGAAGGCATACTTTCCACTGAGAGAAGTCCCACTCTGTCTGATCAGCAGGTGACCAATTCTCTCTTCCCATTAGCTTTTCCTTGGTCAAAGTCCAGGGCTATCTTGTTTGTGGTTATTACTCTAACTTCGTCAGCTCTTAAGTCGCAAAAGTTTTTAGCTCTTGAGGAAAGGCAAAAAGAAGGTTCCTTGGATCTCAGCTTATATTGATCTTTGCTTGGCCAAAGTCTGGCCATAGTGATTTCCTGTCCTTTGAAGTTGAACTCACAGAATCTGAGGGAAAGAGATATCATGTATTTAGTACAAAATGTAAAGAAACAAGTTTAGACAAAACTGGAAGAAAGACAAGTAAAAAGTAGAGAGAAGAATACCAAAAGACTTCCCAGATATATTGTGTGGTGTGAGTAGGGGTGGGAATGCATGTCCTTTAAGTGACTGAGATTTAATTAGTGCTTAATCCTTTGATTCTTTGTTCTAAGGTTTCAGATTCCCCCAGACTAGCATCCTATTCAAATTCCATATACAGGATGTGGTAAGAAAATATGGCAAATGCTTAATTTTTAAAAATTTATTACAGTAAAAGATACATTACCTTTAATCCCCTTCAAAATATTCCCCCTGGCTTTGAACACATTTGTTCATAAATGTCTTTAGCTTCATCCTCCACCATAACAATGTTCCATGTCATACATCACTTCTGGTCTGGCAATTTCTGTCAAATAAAAACATTACAGTGTGTCCTCATCCACCTTATTCACTGGATCTGGTAATATGGTGACCTCTGGCTCTTCCCCCAAATCAACGTGATCATGAAAAGTAAATGTTTTGAACCAATTCAGGACATTGAGACAGCCATGACAGTGCAATTAAAGACACTCAAGAAAGAGGATTTCCAGAACTGCTTCAGAAAGAGACAAAAAAAAAAAAAAAAAAAAAAAAAAAAAAAAAAAAAAAAAAAAAGGATGTGTGTTCAAAGCCAGGGGAAGTATTTTGAGAGGGATTAATGGCAATATGTCTTTGACTATATATATATTTTTAATTTATACACTCACTGTATCTTTTGATCACACCTCATAAGCTCCCTTTTTCAAGAAAAAGTCTTATTAAAGTGTAATTGGCATATAATAAGCTAACACATTTAACGGGTACAATTTCATAACTGAAATATATATATACATAAGGATGAAACTATCACCATAATCACAATGTATAATTTCTCCCTTACATCTTTCCCTGTCCTTTTCCGGCCGTCCTGAAGCATTTTCAAGGATTGTATGTGTATACATGGATACTTTTTTGTTCCACTGGATGGATATACCACTATTTGTTAATCCATTCATTTGATGAACATTGGGGTTGTTCCTAGATTTTGGCTTTTACAAATAAAGTGGATAAGAATATTGATGTATGTCTTTGTATGAGCATGTATTTTTATTAATTTTTGGCTAATACTTAGGAGAGATATAGCTGGATTGCATGTTTATGTAGCTTTTCAGAAAACTGACATTTACAAAGTGTTGCACCATTTTACCTTTTCTTTTTTGTTTCTTTTTTTTTTTTTTTTTTTTTTTTTTTTTTTTTTTTTTTTTTTTTTTTTTTTTTTTTTTTTTTTTCCGCAGTACTGGGAGTTGAACCCAGGGCCTCGCGCTTGGTGCTTTGCAAGTGCTGGACCATTGAGCTGCACCCCCAGCCCATTTTTTTACTCTTTGAGACAGGATCTCGCTAAATTATGCAGACTGCGTCCGGTCTCAAAATTGCCATCCTCCCGCCTCCACCTCCCGAGCCAATGGGATTACAGGCTTTTGCCACCGCGCCTAGCCCCTTTTACCTTTTCATCAGCAGTGTGTGATTATTCATGTGGTCAGCCTTTTAAATTTTAGCCATTCTAGTAGCTCTGTAGTGCTATCACACTGTGTTTTTAATTTGCATTTTCCTAATGACTGTGATGTTAAGCATCTTTTCAAGTGTTGGTTTGCCATTCATACATTTTTTTGTGTGTGGAATATCCAGTCATATCTTTTGCCCACTTTTCAAATGGATTATTTTTATTATTGGATTTTGAAAATATATATTTACACAAGTATACATACATACTTAATATCTTAGTTGCAAGTAATTTTTCAGATATATGTCTAGCAAATATTTTCTTCAAGTCTATGGTTTGTCTTTTCATTGTCGAAACATTGTTTTAGAAGAGTAAAAATGTTTAATTTTACTGACGTCTAATATCAATTTTGGGTCTGGGATTTAGCTCAGTGGGTAGAGCGCTGTGCTGCAGTCTCTGAGGTCCTGAGTTCAATTCCCAGCACTGCAAAAATGGGAGAAGGGCCTGGCAATCCACTCCCAAAGCAATCCCGAAGCACTCAGCCATTGAAAACCCTATAAGGGTCGCTATGAGTCGGATACCAACTCGACGGCACCTAACAACAACAACAACAACATCAATTTTGTCTTCTATGAATTATGACATTGATGTCCTAACTTTAAAAAAAAACTTAACCTTACTCCAAATCATAAAAAAATTTTCTGTTCTCTTAGATGTTTTACAGTTTTAGGTCTAATCATTAAGTCTATAATCCATCTTAGTTAATTGTTGTATATGGTGTGAGGGATGGATTAAAATTCTTCCTCTTTTTATTCCCATGTGAATATCCAATTGTTCCAGAACCATTTGTTGAAAAATTATTCTTTCTTTATTGAGTTGCTTTTGCACTTTTGTTAGAAATTGATTGTTCATATATATGTTAGTCTATTTCTGGACTCTATTCTCTTCTGTTAATCTATTTGCCTCTAATTATACTAATATCACACTGTTTGGATTACTGTGACTTTATTGCAACTTTGAAATCAAGTACTTTTAGTGCTCCAACTTTGTTCTTTTTTTAACATTGTTTTAGTTACTCAAGACCCTTTACTTTTCCATATGAATTTTAGAATTTGTCAATTTTGGCAAAAAGCCCTTTTGGGATTTTGATTGGGTTTTCATTGGATCTACAGATCAATTGAGTCAGTTGGCAATATTTAACAATATTAAGTTTTCTGACTTGTGAACATGGTGTACACCTCTTCTTTTATTTAGATCTTCATTAGTTGCCGCAGACCAGCTACAGCCTAAGATCCAGGGGCCTCTGAAGGCAGGTGAGGAGTTGGCAATGGGTAACAGAGACACAACAACTCGGAGGCAGTGTGATTCTGTTCCGTTTATTGCTCAGATAGTTCAGCTTTTTATACAGTCTTTTTAGGCTTAGGTCATGCAAGCAGTAAGAGTAGCACATGCAGTTATCCACAAAACAAAGTTTCACAAGCACCTGTTAATCATAATAGCCCATAGTTCAAAACATAAACTTTACTATCTTTAGATAACAAACACCTGGAAGGTCTATCTCTTCTCAGGTGTTTCATAAATGATAAGCTATAATAGGGTATTTGAAGGCACTGAAAAGTTTTTCAAAATTTCTTTTCAAAATCCTTATTTATCATTTTAACCCCTTGTTCATTATATGTTTCTATGTAAGGCAGTGGAGGGTCAGGCTGACCAAAACATTAGCCTCTACTTTTTTTCTATAGCTGGGAACCAAGGTCTGCCTTTAGATAGATAAGCACCTCCCCATGCTGTGTTTCCACTCTTTCCCCCAGCTGGGAGCCAAGGTCTGCCTTTAGACAGATAAACACCTCCATGCTAAATTGTCAAGGAGGCTTTTGCATTGTGGGAACAGGCCTGTATATTTTTTCGATTATTCTATACTTTTTTTGTAAACCTTAGCTACCATAGGTGGGGCGACTTCAGTCCAAGTAGGGGCTAACAACTCAGCTTGCTGCAGCTGAAGCATAAATTACTTAATGCTTGAGTTCCAGGGTAGAAATTGCTGATCAGCTTTAACTAGAATATTGTCCATATAACCCTTACAATTGGTGGTCATTACCTCTAATTCATTTACAAATTCCCCCAGTTGTGCTATTCTTTCAGCATTTGTTTCATTAGAGTTTAATACAATATTAGTATGAGCATTAGTCCTAAACATGAAGTAATTATGTACATAATAATTAGAAGCAGTAATCCTATTCCTAGAAAGCAAAAAGCACATATTCCTTTTTCCCATCCCCGTCCATTTCTTGGAAGATGAGTTCCTTGAACCTCTCTTCCCCATATCTGGACCTTGTCAGACAATATGGTTAGAAATGGCCTATGACAATTAGTGTCATAAATAATTATGATTTTTGGTGTATATGTCTTATACAACCCTAAGTACAGTATTTTATATTTTTGATGCTTGATCATTGTTAGCATATAGAAATTCAACAATTGACTTTTGTATGCCAATCTTGCATCCTTTGATTTTGTTTAAACTTCTTGATCTGTCAAACAATGGCAACTTCCCCAGGATTCATCTCCACTTCTGTTTAGTCCATACGTGAGGATCCAGTAATCACAATGAACCTTTTCTTCCAATTACTGTGCTTCAGAAATTTCACTCTGACCTTTCTGGTTTTAGGGTAGCTTTGTACTCCAATGGAGTTTACTCTTTGCACTGAGGTGGGTCATTCTGGAGAGATTAAAGAACCCTCTTGTATCCACCCAATTGTACTTGGAAACTTCTTTTCACTGCGTTCAGATATATTGGATCTTTCTGACCATCTTTTATGTTTAGGTGATCTCTGAGGCCAAGGTGAATGTTAGCAGAAGGAAGGAATTCAAAATCACTTCAATTCAAATGTATTGATGCTAGGAAGTTCAAAGCAATCCAAGAGTCAGTTACAGCTAGGACTCTGGAGTAGACTGGAACTAAGGACCTGGAAGATATCCAGGGTCCCTTTATAGTTCTTTTTGTGCTTTGGCATTCTTTCCCTTATGTCTTTTTTATGACAATATTTTGTCTGTTTCTCAGTCATATAGTGGAATATAATTGATGTTTTGCCTCCGATAACTGCAATTTCTTTTCTTTTTTTCTTTTTCCTCCTCCCTCCTCCTCCTCCTCCTCCTCCCCCTCCCCCTCCTCCTCCTCTTCCTCCTCCTCCTCCTCTTCTTCTTCTTCTTCTTCTTCTTCTTCTTCTTCTTCTTCTCCTTCTTCTTCTTCTCTTCTTTTCTTCTTCT
Organism: Pedetes capensis; assembly: GCA_007922755.1. Taxonomy (NCBI): domain Eukaryota; kingdom Metazoa; phylum Chordata; class Mammalia; order Rodentia; family Pedetidae; genus Pedetes; species Pedetes capensis. The sequence goes on from VMDO01003179.1 coordinate 135,541, forward strand.
TTATTTGGGTGTTGAACCCAGGTCTTTGCACATACTTTCAAAGTGCTCTGCCACTGGGCTGCACCCCTAGCTCACTTTTTTACTTTTTATTTTGAATCAGGGTCTTAATAAATTACATAGGTTGCCTCTGGCCTCAAACTTGCAATCCTCCTGCCTCTGCCTTCAGAGTCACTAGGATTATACTCATATGCCACCATGACTGGCTTCCAATTTTTTTTTTTAATAATAGTAGGCTAATCAATTTGGACCAGCTATCCTTGAAGAAAAATAAGAAAAATAATTGGATAAGATTTTACCAAATCTCCTTAAAAGCATCAAAGTGCTTTTTTATGATAGTAAGCAACTAATAAGCCAGAAATTAAAGGAAAGGTGGAATCCAGAGAGTTAAAAGTACTTGAGTATTGATCTTTGTAGTAGTGAAGATAGTTGCTAATTACTCTAAGTTAGGGCTTAGTTTTGGCAGCCTATTTGAGTGAGAGAACAAGAGGATCAGATATCAACACCAACTATTCACCAAAGGTGGGAAGTCTAGTATGACCCCCTCCCACCAGGCAGCCTGTGCAATTTAGCAAGATCTTTGTCTCAAAATAAAAAATAAAAACAGGGCTGAATGTGCAGTTCAGTGGTAGAATATCTACCCAGCATGTGCGAGGCCCTGTATTCAAACTCTCCACCCCACCCCACTGTACTGGGAAAAAAAAAAAAAAAGACACCCTCTCAATATTAAGTTGGGATGCTTAGAGCTATTTCCCATAAGGTAAGAATGAGCAAGAATTAGCATATCTACTATTCTATTTTCAGTAACTATGGAGCTGAGCAGAAATCAGTTGAGCTTAGCAAGGGAAAATAGAGAATAGAAAAAAATGAGAACTTCTCTTTAGAAGCTGTGGCCACAGGTCAGCATTGTCCCTTATGTGTGAAGAACACTACCACCTCCTCCTCCCCCTCCCTATGAATGTTCAGCGCTCACTAACCATTCAAAATGTTAACTTGAAGTCTTACAATGCTTCTTTAAAGTTTCTGTAATGCTTGCTTAAAAGTTTCTGCATAATTAAGTTTGCTCAAGTTTCAATTTCCTGACCTGCGGGGGGTGGGGTGGGGGGGTGTTCTCTGAAGAGGAACTAGGTAAAGAATTCCGAGATAAACAGATTAACTACAAGAATGTACTGGCCATAGGTCATCGGACCCGGAGGGTTGAAACTTTCCAGAATCCTGCCCTGAAAGTATTTTTTGAATTCCTCCAAACTTGCCCAATTGGTACCCGCCCCGACAACCCCGCCAACCTCCCACCAATCAATTCGAAACAAGTTCCCTTGTGCCTTCCCACCACCCCTTAAACTGTATAAAAACCCCAAGTCCCTCTCCTTCGGGGTCGCCTTCCCTCCCTTGCTAGGGAGACTCTATGGAGGGTTGACCCCGGCACCGGAAATAAAGCATCATGTTTATTGCATCGATCTGCGACTTGGTGTCTCTCTGGGGCCTCTCTCCTCGAAGATCCTAATTTGGGGTCCTACAATGTGTAACTTAGGTTTATATATTTGGAGGTCCAGGGCATGCCTAGCCATGAATTTTGTTTAGTGTTGTCTTGGGCTGACACTGTTCCAGGTGCCTGGGAGAAACAAAAGTAATATTTTTTTTTTAAAAGGAAAGTGAACTTCATCTTGGCCTAAAAAATTCACTGTAATTTTGCAAAGACTCTGAGCAGTATACATTCAAAGATGACCAGTTATATGGGGAGAAAAAAAGAATATAAGAATCAACAAAAACAACAGATAGCATAAAAATCAGATATTAGGATTATCAGTTACTACAACAACTAGAAGAAAGACGTGGCAGCCCGCTCCCATAGCAATCCTGAAACAATCAGCCATTGAAAACTCTATGAATAGCAGAGAAGCACTGACATAGTACTGGGCATGGAACAGCATCAGGGAGTGTTTGTTTCTGTTGTACATAGGGTCGCCATGAATTGAACTCTACTTGAGGGCACCTAAAAACAACATAATTATTGTCTTTAATAGGTAAGCTGGAAAATGTCTGCAAGAAAAAGGAAACACGAAATTTGGCCTAGCAGTTTTGAAAAGGAATCAGCTAGAACTTCTAGAATTGGAAATCATAACAACCAAAATACATGACTCGATGGGCATACGTAACACTTGATTGAACACAGCTATAGAGAGAACTAATGAACAATATGCACCAAAGAATATGTTATCCAAAATGTAACAAAAAATATACGGAAGAGAGGTTAAAAGAAAGGTAAGACATGGTGTGAAGCTCTAATACATGTTTAACTTCATTTTTAAGAAAAGAGAGAAAATATAGAGAAAAAAATAATATATGAGAATATAATGGCTATTATGGGTTGAAATATGTCCCCATACCCCAAATTCATATGTTGAAACCCTCCAGGACCTCATAATGTGACTGTACTTGGAGGTCTTTAAAGTGGTGAGCAAGTTAAAATGCTACCCTTAGAGTGTGGTTTGGGCTGGGGTTTAGCTCAGTTGGTAGAGTGTTCCTCTGTGCAATCTGAGGCCCTGGGTTCAAACCCCAGCACCACAGAAGAATGTGGCAGCCCATCCCAAAACCGTCCTGAAACATATGAGTCAAACCTAACTTGAAGGCCCCTAACAACAAAGAATAAGAGTAAATTTGGACACAAAGATAGATTCCTGGGGGTGTTGCATGAATAAAGGGACAACCAGGCAGCAAGAGGGCAGCTATCTGTGTAAGCCAAAGAGAAAGACCTCAGAAGAAACTATGCTGACACCATGACCTTGGATTTCTGACTTCCAGAACTATGAGAAAATAAAGTTCAGTTGTTTAGGCTACCCAGTGTGTGGTATTTTGTTATTGTAGCCTTAGCAAATTAATACAATGGCTAAGAATTTTCCAGAACTAAAGAAAAACAAATGTCTATGGACTTAAGTAAACCCATACCTCAAAATCTGACACCTATCCCATATTTGGAAAAACGTAGGTTTTTACTGTGGGATAATTTACTCCTGTTTTACACTTCTAAACTGCAATCTTCCTTGAGTGCATGTCCACTCTCACCTGCAAGCTGGGAAAGGAAGTTTTCTGAGAGTGATTTACTGGTAATACCTGAAATTACCAACTGTAAGGAAAATAAAAAATACTATACAGCCACGAATATGGCCACAATAGGCCTGCTCAGAAAGCTCAAGTTCAGGCCTCTCCAGTTTTGTCCTTTTACTTTCCTCCTTCAAGAGTTCATAATTCTTACAGGCTCTAACTCAGTGGATGATTTATGTAACTTAATCTAACATTGAGCTATCAGTCCATGGAACTCTAGGCACAGGAATATTCTGGCGATTGTACAATTTCTATGAACTGCTCTACCCTCACCTTCTCCTAGTACTTCTGCAGCCCTACGCCTTTACCAGACACTGGCAAGAAGAAGACTTCCTTTTCTTCTATAACTATGATTTTTGCTTCTTCAGGGTATAGTTAAGAGTCCTCTCTTTCTTCTTTCTTGTACTTCACATTTACATTCAGCAGAACTTCCCTATATCTCTCATTCCTTCCTTCTGTGCTAATCCCACAACTGTCACTCCTTTGCAGCTTTGGTTGAGCATCTCTAGTGTTCCTGACTCTGTTTTCTCCTTCCTTCAGTTTACTCAGCAATCCATGCTTGGTGAGATTCCATCTGGTACTTTTGAAAGTGTCTAACTTCATTCCTGTCTCCTATAACCTGTCTTCTCATTCTCCACTTGGAGGAGAGTGGGCACCTGCCCCAGTGTTCTTCTGTGGACCCTTAAATACCTTAGTCTTTCTTGGATTTTGCTCGTAATTGTCTTCTACCACGGATCGCTTGGCCCCTAAATTTGTCAAAATCTCAACTTTCCTTCAGAGTGAGGCTCAGCCCCACCTCCTCCTAAAGACAAAAGATGCCTCCCTTTACAAGTGTGTGGACCTTGGCATCGACACCGCCCGTGAATATCTGGCATAGCTACTTTTTATTGCTCTCTTTCATGAAAACTGCAGTTCGTTAGCTCCTCAAAACTATGACAGTGACTTCTGGATAAAGATCATTTCTGGATCCGTAGTTTCTAGTGCGGAACCTCGCACAGATTTGGGATTCAATGTCTGTTGAATAAAGGAATGAATTAAACAGAGTATTAGCGGCTGCTTGATCTGGCGCTGAGGCTCTGGGCTGTGGGAAACGTGCCCACGTCTAAGCAACTTGGAAGAGGCAGGCAGTTGCAGGTGGCACCAACTGCTGAGTCAAAAAGAAAACCAACTGTGGAAATCGCAGTTTCAGCAAAGAGCTGTGTGACAGGATCCTTCCTCTACGCTGGGTTTCCGTTCTTAATTTTTAGTCTGAAGGGAGAAGATGGAAAAAGAAAAGAGAGGAGAGGAGGGGGAGGGAAGGGGAGGGAAGGGGAGGGAAGGGGAGGGAAGGGGAGGGAAGGGGAGGAGAAGGAAGGAAAGAAAAGAAGAGAGAGAGAGAGAGAGAGAAGTAAAGTCTTTCTTCATATTAGTCTGTGTCTAGTTGGGCACGTTTCTGCGGTATTAGAATAGTAGTGTTCCTTGTTACTAGCCACCACTCTGCGGTGTTCCCAACAAGAGGAGAAAGAGCCTGCAAACTGAATTCCAATACTGTAGTTGAGAAATAGAAAAATGAGAGGCGAATTTCGCTTGCTTCCTTCATTCAGACATTTGAGTAGAGACACCAAAAACATTCCTCTTCTAAGAAAGAAAAACAGCTACTTTCCGCAGGGCCCTATAGCTCAGGGGTTAGAGCACTGGTCTTGTAAACCAGGGGTCGCGAGTTCAAATCTCGCTGGGGCCTTCGAGGACATATGTTTTCTTTCAGTGCTATTGCTTCCTTATCTCTAATTAAAAGTACACGTATTTGGCTAATTCTTTCTTCTCTTGAATAAACACCAGCGGAGCAGAACGCGCTCCCTTTTAGGTTCCTGTACTAGTGAGCCAGTGCCGCCTTGCCACCCGGAACGTAGCCGACTCCATTACGAGCTGTGGGGAAACGCTGTCTCCGCGGACAGCCAGGCTCGGAGGCTTCCGGTACTCCGGTTCCTACCCCACACGCCAGAGTGGGGAAGGACGGCCGAGGAGACAATAGGACCAAACCCTCAAGCACCAGTTCTGCTCAATTTGCGGTCCAGATCAAGGCCCGTCTCCCCACAGAGGGACAGCGGGCGCCTGCCGCTCGAGCTCGGCGTCTGGGTGTGTGTTAGCCAGGTTTCCCGTTTCTCTTGGGTCCTGGACACTTCACTACCGCAGGGCGAAAATTAAGTGGGAGGGGACGCCTGGGTGACTAAACTTGATATTGGCTCAAAGGAATCGTGATTTCCTTCTAAAAAAAATATTTTCTTCAAAAGCGAGTTCTCACAAAACATCCAGTTTTCTCCTCTGCGTCAGATGGCTCAGCCTCTCTCTCCCGATGGTGTGGACGGGGAAACGGAAGGGAGACACCGCCTGCCGGAGTCCGCACGCCCGGAACCCTCGACGTGCACCGGAAGTGAGGAGCTCAGAGGCGCCACAGGCCTGCGCGGGAGCTGCGTGTCCACCCGGTTGTCAGCTGCGAGTCAGAACCGGTTTTCCCGCAGTCCCAGGCCCCAGTTCTCTGCCTGGGTTTTCGCCCGGCCCTGTACACGCTCGCATGCATGCGACCTACACCCGGGAGCCCCCAGGCCCAAGCTCCGGGAGACATGCAGTCCCCAGGGAAAGGAGAGGAGGCGAGGCCTGCAGATGCACGAGCTCCAGGGGTGCCAGTGAAGAGCTCAGTCTCTTAGTGAAGCGGGGGAATCCAGCTCTAGAAATGTCCTCACAACTGCAGACGCACGACTTTTTCCCAAACTAGCTTTGTTCTTTCTCGATGTGCATTCTCCAGAATCTAGATCATCTCGTTCATCTCTGTGGTTACCAATGTTCGGAATAGGGGATTCTGGAAAAACAGGATTGTGCTCCCTTCGATAGCTCAGCTGGTAGAGCGGAGGACTGTAGTATGTTTACCTGTAGTCATCCTTAGGTCGCTGGTTCGATTCCGGCTCGAAGGAGGAGTTTCCGTTTTGGGAGCTTAAACATATCCAATTCAAGCAAAGTGGCGGGTGGAGTGCACCTTATCAGAACACGCGCCAAACTGATTCACCTCCCACCTACTTGTTCACACCCCCAGTCTGCTCCGATTCCCGGCATTTTGATGTCCTGCCTCTAGGCAGGATGTCCCGGCTCCGGATGTCCTGCCTCTAGGATTTTATGCTTGCTTCAAATGGTAGCAGACGAGCAGAACACGCCCCCGCGTACCCATCCTGAACTCAGGACGCCGTAGCTCTGCGAACCCAGCTCTAACCCGGTTCCCTCCAGGCTCCCTCTAGTCTTCCTCCAGGATATAGCATGCAGCTAAACCAGTTCCCGCCCGGGCTCAGTGGAACTCAGGCGAGTAGCCTGAAAAGCTCCCTATTCTGACCCCATCTTGCGTCCGAAGGTGTCCAGGATGTGGACAGAGAATAAGAAGGGATAGGGGCATAGTCAGAGATGGAGCTAGGTAAAGATAGGAGGGAGAACTAAGCAGGGCAAAAAGAAAACGCCGCAAAAAAGAAAAAGGAAGAGAGGGAGTGTGGGAAAAAAAAAAAAAAAAAAAAAAAAAAAACCTCAAAACAGTCTGATGGCTGTTGGAAGAAAAGTGTAGTTCCAGAAGTACGAATGCCATTACTTTCCAGTGGCTCGTTGGTCTAGGGGTATGATTCTCGCTTTGGGTGCGAGAGGTCCCGGGTTCAAATCCCGGACGAGCCCGGTTTCTTTTCGTCTTTTGGGGCAACTTGAAAATCTTATGAATACCAGAGAAGTACTGACATAGTACCAGGCATGGCTCAGTGTCGGGCAAAGTTTCATTCTGTTGTACATAGGGTCGCTATGAGCCCCACGACACTCCACAGCACCCAACAACAGCAACAAAGTTAACTTGAGGGCCTGGCGCGTTGGAGCATTCGTTTCACCCCAACGAGTGGGAGGTAGAGGCAGGAGGGTCAATAGTTAGAGACCAAAGGGAGCCTGTGTGATTTAGTGAGACCCCGTCTCAAAATGAAAAAAGATAAAAGGCCTGGGATGCAGCTCAGTGGTAGAGCCCTTGCAAAGTTTATGCGAGGCCATTAGTTCAACTCCCAAGCACCAAGAAAAAGAAAAGAAAAAACAAAAGTTGACTTCTGTCAGCTTTCGTGCTTTGCCCTGCAGATGAGGACAGCATTGAATGACTACGTGGCAGATGAAGCTGGTGACCAGTGTCAGGACGCAACTCCCGGATTGCTGGCTCTCAGGGCTCCCCTCGCTCTTAGGAGCTCATGCGCGTACCCCTGCGCTGGGTCTCCACTAAGAAGGGGGTTGGCTGGCAACCCTGGAGGACTTGCCTTGGCGCGCGTTCGGAAGACTGCCCAGACGGGAGGGGCCTCCTCCCAGAAATGGGGTGCGGTCCCAACCAACTGAGGCGGAAACGCCAGCCCTCCACTCCCCGACCCCGCACCCTGTTGGGATCCGAGCGCACACCCGCGTACACCCCACGCACATCCAGAGTCAGAGGAGCACCTTTGCGTTTTCCACCAGCTCCCCATCTGTCAGAGAGAAGCAGGTAAGAATCAAAACCATGTCTTTCAACTGTTCTATGCGTTTCTGCCGTCTTGTTCCGAGGCCAAGGTGGGTTCACCGTGCTGCTCCACCTTCTATTTTTTGGTAGATTGGTAAGGAGCCGTTTTGGCCAGGGAAGCCCTTTCCTAATAGAGGGAATGGGGGGGGGGCGTCCTCGGAGAGGAACTGAGAAGTGAGCAGGGAGGGTGAAGATCAATTCTTGCCGGAGTTAGCGACAGTATGTGCCCCTACCCCAGTCCAGATTTTTGCTTTCCTCAGCTAGGCAGAGGTGCCAGCGTGAATGCCCCATTGTCTATAACCCGCACTCTGAGGCTCCGAGGGGTCCACAGAATCTGCGAAGGAAGGGAGGCCCGGGGCGACCTGCACTTAACCCAACACTGAGGGAACTTTGCTGGGCACCTAGGTTGACCATGAGATTTGTGGAGCAGGCCTTGTCCAATTTTTGCACATGTGTAACTAACATTTGGGGATTGGTGTTTTCGTTTCTGTTTCTTCTGTCTCTCCACCCTTAACCCCAACCCCCCCAACTGTGTTGTGAAACTTGGAAACATTTACCAACAACGTCTTCTTTAGGCTTTCTTACAGGAACATTGGGATTTGGTTCTCTGGCTCTGAGACAGCACATAAAATGGTAATAGCATATGGGTAAAACAGAAACATCTTTACTGAGGAAGGACAAACAGTAAAAAATATGTCAGTACTGTTTCTGGAGCTGAAAAGTCTCAAATGAGCCAAGCCCTTAACTCTGTGACAGTAAGTATTTTATAGTCAGGGCATATGTGTAATCACTAAGAACCCACGGGACATATTTACCTGAATAGTCCATAGCCAACTTCCCAGAAGCAGTCTCCCGGTATTCAAAGAGATGCTTAACCACACAGCTACTAATTAGTTAGTGCAGAAGGATAATTGTGTTACAGAGACTTTAATTCAAGCAACTTTTTTGCAGATATAAAGGGAAACAAAATGATTTTGGTATTTATGGAAATATACCATGTATGTTTCCTTTTAAACACCCATTTTCAGTAGTTCCTTTAAAATTTGCTTTGATTTTCTAGAAATTACTCCAAGCGAATGTAAAAGTTGTTTGGTATTGGAAAATTTCTAGTCCCACGAACACCATATGTTCCTTAGTGTTAATGTCTCTTTCTGTTCTTCAGTTTCCTCATCCATAAAATGAAGACAAACAGTTGGTCTTAGGGGTCTCTCCGTCTTATTCTGACTGCATTGGGTCATGGGATGAGGTTAGTAACACGACTCTTAGACAAAAGTACTCCAGTAATGTGTAGATGAACTATAGTTTGGCAGAAAAGATGAAGAAAACCATTCCAGGAAAAGAGGAATGGCTTTGGCTATGATCAGAGAGCAGACATGAGGTTATAAGTAGGTAAAAGTAAGAGGTTTGTCAAAACTATTGTTGGAAGTATAGCCAATGTGGTTCACATTAAAGTAGATGGATAAAAAAAGTGGACCAATGCAGACTGGGGAACCCTCTCTGTAGGAGTTTTCATTTAATTTGTATTTAAGCAAGGAGTAATCGCTGTAAAAAGCTATTCTCAGAAGAACACACTGGGAAAGCAGAAAGGGGCAGAAAGCCCAGAGTTTGGTGAAAAGTGAATATTTAATTTTTGTTTATTTTTTGGAAATATGAGTATGTCATCAGGCCTTTGTCCCCATTCTTCCTCAATCAATAGTGTCCCCGCTTCCTGGAAGTGGGATTCTTCTCACATGGTTTTTCTTTCTTTAGCTATTACTTCTGTGGCTTTTCTTCCTGTAGCTATTACTTCTGTTACTGAATACATGTTATGCTTATAGGCCCCAAAATGTTAGAGTTGAAAAGGAATTTGTGTGTGTGTGTGTGTGTGTGTGTGTGTGTGTGTTGCTGGAACACAGAGCCTTGCGAATGCCAGGCAAGCACTCTACCACTGAGCTATATCCCCAGCCTCTTGAAAAGGAATTTAGAGAATAAGTACATACCTTCATCACCTAATTTTGTAATTCGTCCTAAGAACAGAATCAAACAAATTTTATGTACAGGAGGAAAGTACACCAACACTAGGAACCTTGGAAGGAGAGTTTCATGGTTCCTGTGTTTATGGATGCTATTGGCTTTAAGGAAGGACACAGACAAAAATTCCAGAAAGGGGGAATGACTTTCAAGTTGTCAGAAGTTTGTTTATTTTCTTTTTCTAAAGAGTATTTTTAATTGACAATTGCTTCATATATATTTAAATTACTGACAAAGATATAGTAATTACTGATCATAGACTATAACTCCTTATATTTTGAGACACAAATGACTAAATACTTAGCTGCATTTTGATGAAATATAAATAACACTTTAACCAAAAACTATTTTCAATTTCAACATAACCTCCTTGTGCCAAGTTTGGGTCAGGGGAGACTGGCTTTTTGTATTGTCACTAAGTGAGCAAGTAGTGAATCCTCCAACATTGTCAGATGAAGGCCCAGAGGCAGAAAAGGGACCTAACAGTGTCCAGAGGCTGAAGGCTATTCCCCAGCACTCCTGCATAATTCTAAAAGCAGAAGCTGCTTGTCTGGGCCAGTTGGTGCTTCAGGCCACAGGACTCTGTATGTGTGCCTGTGCGTGTGTGTGCTGTGTGAGTGTATGTGTTGTGGGTTAGGGTGGAGTAACTCTGCTCTGGGGCTACTTATCAGAGACCTGCCATGTTGATAAGTTATCTGAGGCTGTAGGCGTTGGCTGCTGCTTCCACTGAAGCCTGCTGAGGCAATCGGGGTCTTGCAATAGAGCCTGGCAGTTCTCCCTAACAAGTGGTTGATGACTGTTTACAACTCAGTTCTTTAGAATCCTGTTTAAAAAGGATATGTGATTAATTTAGAATAAGTACTGCTCACAAATATTATGTTTGCCCACAAAATGAAACTGACCATTTGGGTACTCTGTTGGATGCCAGTACAGGCCTCACCCTGTTGTCCCCACGTCCTATTACTCTTCTGTACTCCTGAAACACTGAACCTTGGCACTTGGCAGAACAAACTTTGGTGGTCCTTGGAGTTTGGGGAGAACAGGTCTTCCTTTCCAAAGACTCTAGTGCCCCTGAGGCACCAGATGCTGAGGGAAAGCAGTGTATGGCAGTTTGCTTGGTCCTCTTCTCACTAACCCCTACCGTTTTCCTTAGCTCAGGGTTTGGTTGGGGGTGCGGGGAGAGGGGTGAAGACAAGGACAAGCAGGTCTGTTGTTGTGTTGCTTCTGCAGCATGGTCAGGAACAGCCAGGACTCTCACCCTACTCTGTTTCCCGGGAGGTCGGGATGCTGGCCTGTATGCCTTCTAGGCCCTCACTCAAGGACTCAGGCATGGGGTCCAATCCTCAGGGGCAGACTATCACAGCAGGACAGCTGCCACCAGATACCACAAACCGGTGGAGGGTCACATCCCTTCATGGGGTCCTCCAAGACAGAGGGGGCACTCACCAGATCCTGCTGACTATGCCAGGTGTTGAAATTGAGCTCCTCAGGGAGAGATGGACACTTGGGTCCACTGAAAAACCAAAGAATGCATGAGGAGCCACAGGCAAGTCTGACATGCTTTATTCCAGAGCGTTCTTCTTAGTGCTACCTGTGCTGACGGAGGGTCTTGTAAGGGTTCTACACAATAGTAGTGGATGTCCAAGTCGTGGTCCAATCATGCTTCAGTCATACAGGATATACATCTGGAGAGTTACATAAGATAGCAACATGTGTACATGCCAGTGGTTACACAACCATGATTTAGTGTGTCAAAGGCGCATGCGTTATGTCATTACTGTGTCCCAATATCTTGGCCTGTTTACATTTATACTATCATTTGGGTTAGTGTGACCTGGCCCAGCAATTAGTAAGCTAGAGGCAGAGCAGTTTGGGGATGCTTGCAAACCTTCCTGCTCTGCCTGGTACTCAGGCCTGCCTTATTCCATAACTTCCCCAAACCTAATTGTATCTGTCAGCCTTTCAGAGAAGCCAGAAGAGTTTGCATGATTGGAGGCTCCAGAGTACAATCAGATGGTGCATTCCTAGAAGCAAGAAGGAATAATAAAAAGAATTGGGGACCTAACTGTCAGTTCTTGCTTTCAATATTGAAGTGTAGAGATGACTAATTTTTCTTCTCTTGAAGGAGTCCATCTATTGGCGAGATGATGAGATTAATTTCTCAAGGGGTTCATAGTTAACAGCCTATTTCCCTGATTACACCAACCTGAAGTACAGCCAGATCCATCCCACACATATTGTGAGAACTCCAGACCAGTGCTCATTCTTCTCTGAGCATTTCTGAAGTTCTCAGAAGGTGTAAACGTGCCTACAGGTTTGCCCTTAACCTGCCTGGTAAGGATGCTTTTGTACTCCTTTCCTGCACCAGCTCACTGTGGGAGGCCTGGCTCTGCCATACAAAGGGACCAGAACTACTGAGTGTCTAAAGATGCGAATGGATTGTGTCCTTTTCATTTTTAGAAGAGCAAATGCTATGAACTGATGCTGTACTTCTTGTGTCTGGACTTGCCCCAAAATAGTCCCAACAGGATCCTCCTTGGGGAGAAGGCACTTTGGCCCTGCTGCCCTGCTCCACTTGGTATACTTTCTGGCAATTGAGGAGGGGGAGAGGCAAGCTTTAATTATCTATACTTGTCTACATAGAACTACAGAGCAAAACCTATATATTGACAATCAAATAAGATATTGTAATATGTTTGCCTAGATATAAGATAAATATACAGTAACAGTAAGGAACTATCTTACACTGCCTTGCTATGTGCTTTCTGAGTCATAGAGAGATTGCATGAAACAATCTTTCTTTTTATTCAAGTTTTTACTGCAGTGTCCTCTCTCTAAGACCCAGAAAGTGGAGTCAGAAGATGTGAATGACACATACATACTCCTCCCTTCACTCTGCTTCATGGCCCTTGTATCTTCTGTTCCTTGTTGTGTTCTTATATTAGGATTAGCCCTTTCCCTGAGCCTTTGCAGGCTCTTACACAAACAGGCTTGCTTTAGGCCAACTCACTAGCATTTCAGACACACCTAGGCATATCTAAAATCAAGGCAATGCAACATAAGTCATCAAATTTGGAACTCTTGGTCCATGCTTGCCTCATGGGGGCTATGCATTAGGTACAGTGAATTCATAAATAAAGTAGTAGGCATCTACTTTGAGAATTGGATAGGATCGGGGAGGTTTGGTCAGGACTCAGAGGAGGTATTGCTAAACTGAGTCTGAAAAGACAAGTAGACTTTTTTTCATACAGTTGAAGGAACTGAAGTCTGACTCCATCATTTATCTGCTGTTTGATCTTGGCATTTCTTCGCAACCAAGATAGATGTGCATAATACCTACCTCACACAATCCTGGTGATGGTTAGTTGTCATGCATGTGAGGGTTTCATGAAGGAAAGGTAACTCTGATTATTATAATTATGTTGATGATTTCAGGTGAAGTTGTTTTACTAGCAGGCAGCCTGCCCTTAGTTGTCACCTTCTCAAATGTGGGAAAACTGAACTCTTGGAGGTGGATGGGTGACCTCAGAGAGTTGACAATTTCAAAAAGGATACTACTACTCTAGCTTCAACATCCATGTTGGTACACATATAGCCACCTTATTTTTGACAAAGGAGCAAAGCAAGTAAACTGGAAAAAGGACAGCCTCTTCAACAAATGGTGCTGGGAAACATGGTCATCCACATGCAGAAAAATGAAAGTGGATCCGCATCTCTCAATATACACGAGAGTTAACTCAAAATGGATAAAAGATCTCAACATAAAACCAGAAACTTTAAAA